>NIVC01003103.1:157500-218997 GCA_002269645.1 Macrostomum lignano | reverse complement strand
GGGGGACTTGGAGTCTGTAAGTTCGAGTAGGGAACAGATGGAGCCTTGGCGTCTTGTAGGCTTCTAGATTGATATGTTTCCTTCCAGATCTCAGTTTTCAGCTTCGTACTCACAATGGTTCTTGTCGAAGTACACTAAAGTACTTTCTGCATATTAATGTACTGAGCAGGGGGACTTGGGAGTCTGTAAGTTCGAGTAGGGAACAGATGGAGCCTTGGCGTCTTGTAGGCTTCTAGATTGATAATGTTTCCTTCCAGATCTCAGTTTTCAGCTTCGTACTCACAATGGTTCTGTCGAAGTACACTAAAGTACTTTCTGCATATTAATGTACTGAGCAGGGGGACTTGGGAGTCTGTAAGTTCGAGTAGGGAACAGATGGAGCCTTGGCGTCTTGTAGGCTTCTAGATTGATAATGTTTCCTTCCAGATCTCAGTTTTCAGCTTCGTACTCACAATGGTTTCTGTCGAAGTACACTAAAGTACTTTCTGCAGCTATGTACTGAGCAGGGGGGACTTGGGAGTCTGTAAGTTCGAGTAGGGAACAGATGGAGCCTTGGCGTCTTGTAGGCTTCTAGATTGATAATGTTTCCTTCCAGATCTCAGTTTTCAGCTTCGTACTCACAATGGTTCCTTGTCGAAGTACACTAAAGTACTTTCTGCATTGATGTACTGAGCAGGGGGACTTGGGAGTCTGTAAGTTCGAGTAGGGAACAGATGGAGCCTTGGCGTCTTGTAGGCTTCTAGATTGATAATGTTTCCTTCCAGATCTCAGTTTTCAGCTTCGTACTCACAATGGTTCACAATGGTTCTGTCGAAGTACACTAAAGTACTTTCTGCATATTAATGTACTGAGCAGGGGGGACTTGGGAGTCTGTAAGTTCGAGTAGGGAACAGATGGAGCCTTGGCGTCTTGTAGGCTTCTAGATTGATAATGTTTCCTTCCAGATCTCAGTTTTCAGCTTCGTACTCACAATGGTTCTTGTCGAAGTACACTAAAGTACTTTCTGCATATTAATGTACTGAGCAGGGGGACTTGGGAGTCTGTAAGTTCGAGTAGGGAACAGATGGAGCCTTGGCGTCTTGTAGGCTTCTAGATTGATAATGTTTCCTTCCAGATCTCAGTTTTCAGCTTCGTACTCACAATGGTTCTTGTCGAAGTACACTAAAGTACTTTCTGCATATTAATGTACTGAGCAGGGGGGACTTGGGAGTCTGTAAGTTCGAGTAGGGAACAGATGGAGCCTTGGCGTCTTGTAGGCTTCTAGATTGATAATGTTTCCTTCCAGATCTCAGTTTTCAGCTTCGTACTCACAATGGTTCTGTCGAAGTACACTAAAGTACTTTCTGCATATTAATGTACTGAGCAGGGGGGACTTGGGAGTCTGTAAGTTCGAGTAGGGAACAGATGGAGCCTTGGCGTCTTGTAGGCTTCTAGATTGATAATGTTTCCTTCCAGATCTCAGTTTTCAGCTTCGTACTCACAATGGTTCTGTCGAAGTACACTAAAGTACTTTCTGCATATGTACTGAGCAGGGGGGACTTGGGAGTCTGTAAGTTCGAGTAGGGAACAGATGGAGCCTTGGCGTCTTGTAGGCTTCTAGATTGATAATGTTTCCTTCCAGATCTCAGTTTTCAGCTTCGTACTCACAATGGTTCCTGTCGAAGTACACTAAAGTACTTTCTGCAGCTAATGTACTGAGCAGGGGGGACTTGGGAGTCTGTAAGTTCGAGTAGGGAACAGATGGAGCCTTGGCGTCTTGTAGGCTTCTAGATTGATAATGTTTCCTTCCAGATCTCAGTTTTCAGCTTCGTACTCACAATGGTTCTTGTCGAAGTACACTAAAGTACTTTCTGCATATTAATGTACTGAGCAGGGGGGACTTGGGAGTCTGTAAGTTCGAGTAGGGAACAGATGGAGCCTTGGCGTCTTGTAGGCTTCTAGATTGATAATGTTTCCTTCCAGATCTCAGTTTTCAGCTTCGTACTCACAATGGTTCCTGTCGAAGTACACTAAAGTACTTTCTGCATATTAATGTACTGAGCAGGGGGGACTTGGGAGTCTGTAAGTTCGAGTAGGGAACAGATGGAGCCTTGGCGTCTTGTAGGCTTCTAGATTGATAATGTTTCCTTCCAGATCTCAGTTTTCAGCTTCGTACTCACAATGGTTCTGTCGAAGTACACTAAAGTACTTTCTGCATATTAATGTACTGAGCAGGGGGGACTTGGGAGTCTGTAAGTTCGAGTAGGGAACAGATGGAGCCTTGGCGTCTTGTAGGCTTCTAGATTGATAATGTTTCCTTCCAGATCTCAGTTTTCAGCTTCGTACTCACAATGGTTCCTGTCGAAGTACACTAAAGTACTTTCTGCATATTAATGTACTGAGCAGGGGGACTTGGGAGTCTGTAAGTTCGAGTAGGGAACAGATGGAGCCTTGGCGTCTTGTAGGCTTCTAGATTGATAATGTTTCCTTCCAGATCTCAGTTTTCAGCTTCGTACTCACAATGGTTCTTGTCGAAGTACACTAAAGTACTTTCTGCATATGTACTGAGCAGGGGGGACTTGGGAGTCTGTAAGTTCGAGTAGGGAACAGATGGAGCCTTGGCGTCTTGTAGGCTTCTAGATTGATAATGTTTCCTTCCAGATCTCAGTTTTCAGCTTCGTACTCACAATGGTTCCTGTCGAAGTACACTAAAGTACTTTCTGCATATGTACTGAGCAGGGGGGACTTGGGAGTCTGTAAGTTCGAGTAGGGAACAGATGGAGCCTTGGCGTCTTGTAGGCTTCTAGATTGATAATGTTTCCTTCCAGATCTCAGTTTTCAGCTTCGTACTCACAATGGTTCTTGTCGAAGTACACTAAAGTACTTTCTGCATATTAATGTACTGAGCAGGGGGGACTTGGGAGTCTGTAAGTTCGAGTAGGGAACAGATGGAGCCTTGGCGTCTTGTAGGCTTCTAGATTGATAATGTTTCCTTCCAGATCTCAGTTTTCAGCTTCGTACTCACAATGGTTCTTGTCGAAGTACACTAAAGTACTTTCTGCATATTAATGTACTGAGCAGGGGGGACTTGGGAGTCTGTAAGTTCGAGTAGGGAACAGATGGAGCCTTGGCGTCTTGTAGGCTTCTAGATTGATAATGTTTCCTTCCAGATCTCAGTTTTCAGCTTCGTACTCACAATGGTTCTTGTCGAAGTACACTAAAGTACTTTCTGCATATTAATGTACTGAGCAGGGGGGACTTGGGAGTCTGTAAGTTCGAGTAGGGAACAGATGGAGCCTTGGCGTCTTGTAGGCTTCTAGATTGATAATGTTTCCTTCCAGATCTCAGTTTTCAGCTTCGTACTCACAATGGTTCCTGTCGAAGTACACTAAAGTACTTTCTGCATATGTACTGAGCAGGGGGGACTTGGGAGTCTGTAAGTTCGAGTAGGGAACAGATGGAGCCTTGGCGTCTTGTAGGCTTCTAGATTGATAATGTTTCCTTCCAGATCTCAGTTTTCAGCTTCGTACTCACAATGGTTCCTGTCGAAGTACACTAAAGTACTTTCTGCATATGTACTGAGCAGGGGGACTTGGGAGTCTGTAAGTTCGAGTAGGGAACAGATGGAGCCTTGGCGTCTTGTAGGCTTCTAGATTGATAATGTTTCCTTCCAGATCTCAGTTTTCAGCTTCGTACTCACAATGGTTCTTGTCGAAGTACACTAAAGTACTTTCTGCATATTAATGTACTGAGCAGGGGGGACTTGGGAGTCTGTAAGTTCGAGTAGGGAACAGATGGAGCCTTGGCGTCTTGTAGGCTTCTAGATTGATAATGTTTCCTTCCAGATCTCAGTTTTCAGCTTCGTACTCACAATGGTTCTTGTCGAAGTACACTAAAGTACTTTCTGCATATTAATGTACTGAGCAGGGGGGACTTGGGAGTCTGTAAGTTCGAGTAGGGAACAGATGGAGCCTTGGCGTCTTGTAGGCTTCTAGATTGATAATGTTTCCTTCCAGATCTCAGTTTTCAGCTTCGTACTCACAATGGTTCTTGTCGAAGTACACTAAAGTACTTTCTGCATATTAATGTACTGAGCAGGGGGGACTTGGGAGTCTGTAAGTTCGAGTAGGGAACAGATGGAGCCTTGGCGTCTTGTAGGCTTCTAGATTGATAATGTTTCCTTCCAGATCTCAGTTTTCAGCTTCGTACTCACAATGGTTCCTGTCGAAGTACACTAAAGTACTTTCTGCATATTAATGTACTGAGCAGGGGGGACTTGGGAGTCTGTAAGTTCGAGTAGGGAACAGATGGAGCCTTGGCGTCTTGTAGGCTTCTAGATTGATAATGTTTCCTTCCAGATCTCAGTTTTCAGCTTCGTACTCACAATGGTTCTTGTCGAAGTACACTAAAGTACTTTCTGCATATTAATGTACTGAGCAGGGGGGACTTGGGAGTCTGTAAGTTCGAGTAGGGAACAGATGGAGCCTTGGCGTCTTGTAGGCTTCTAGATTGATAATGTTTCCTTCCAGATCTCAGTTTTCAGCTTCGTACTCACAATGGTTCTTGTCGAAGTACACTAAAGTACTTTCTGCATATTAATGTACTGAGCAGGGGGGACTTGGGAGTCTGTAAGTTCGAGTAGGGAACAGATGGAGCCTTGGCGTCTTGTAGGCTTCTAGATTGATAATGTTTCCTTCCAGATCTCAGTTTTCAGCTTCGTACTCACAATGGTTCCTGTCGAAGTACACTAAAGTACTTTCTGCATATTAATGTACTGAGCAGGGGGGACTTGGGAGTCTGTAAGTTCGAGTAGGGAACAGATGGAGCCTTGGCGTCTTGTAGGCTTCTAGATTGATAATGTTTCCTTCCAGATCTCAGTTTTCAGCTTCGTACTCACAATGGTTCCTGTCGAAGTACACTAAAGTACTTTCTGCATATTAATGTACTGAGCAGGGGGGACTTGGGAGTCTGTAAGTTCGAGTAGGGAACAGATGGAGCCTTGGCGTCTTGTAGGCTTCTAGATTGATAATGTTTCCTTCCAGATCTCAGTTTTCAGCTTCGTACTCACAATGGTTCTTGTCGAAGTACACTAAAGTACTTTCTGCATATTAATGTACTGAGCAGGGGGGACTTGGGAGTCTGTAAGTTCGAGTAGGGAACAGATGGAGCCTTGGCGTCTTGTAGGCTTCTAGATTGATAATGTTTCCTTCCAGATCTCAGTTTTCAGCTTCGTACTCACAATGGTTCTTGTCGAAGTACACTAAAGTACTTTCTGCATATTAATGTACTGAGCAGGGGGGACTTGGGAGTCTGTAAGTTCGAGTAGGGAACAGATGGAGCCTTGGCGTCTTGTAGGCTTCTAGATTGATAATGTTTCCTTCCAGATCTCAGTTTTCAGCTTCGTACTCACAATGGTTCCTGTCGAAGTACACTAAAGTACTTTCTGCAGCTGATGTACTGAGCAGGGGGACTTGGGAGTCTGTAAGTTCGAGTAGGGAACAGATGGAGCCTTGGCGTCTTGTAGGCTTCTAGATTGATAATGTTTCCTTCCAGATCTCAGTTTTCAGCTTCGTACTCACAATGGTTCCTGCGAAGTACACTAAAGTACTTTCTGCATGATGTACTGAGCAGGGGGGACTTGGGAGTCTGTAAGTTCGAGTAGGGAACAGATGGAGCCTTGGCGTCTTGTAGGCTTCTAGATTGATAATGTTTCCTTCCAGATCTCAGTTTTCAGCTTCGTACTCACAATGGTTCTTGTCGAAGTACACTAAAGTACTTTCTGCATATTAATGTACTGAGCAGGGGGGACTTGGGAGTCTGTAAGTTCGAGTAGGGAACAGATGGAGCCTTGGCGTCTTGTAGGCTTCTAGATTGATAATGTTTCCTTCCAGATCTCAGTTTTCAGCTTCGTACTCACAATGGTTCCTGTCGAAGTACACTAAAGTACTTTCTGCATATTAATGTACTGAGCAGGGGGGACTTGGGAGTCTGTAAGTTCGAGTAGGGAACAGATGGAGCCTTGGCGTCTTGTAGGCTTCTAGATTGATAATGTTTCCTTCCAGATCTCAGTTTTCAGCTTCGTACTCACAATGGTTCTTGTCGAAGTACACTAAAGTACTTTCTGCATATTAATGTACTGAGCAGGGGGACTTGGGAGTCTGTAAGTTCGAGTAGGGAACAGATGGAGCCTTGGCGTCTTGTAGGCTTCTAGATTGATAATGTTTCCTTCCAGATCTCAGTTTTCAGCTTCGTACTCACAATGGTTCCTGCCGAAGTACACTAAAGTACTTTCTGCATATTAATGTACTGAGCAGGGGGGACTTGGGAGTCTGTAAGTTCGAGTAGGGAACAGATGGAGCCTTGGCGTCTTGTAGGCTTCTAGATTGATAATGTTTCCTTCCAGATCTCAGTTTTCAGCTTCGTACTCACAATGGTTCTTGTCGAAGTACACTAAAGTACTTTCTGCAGCTGAGTGTACTGAGCAGGGGGACTTGGGAGTCTGTAAGTTCGAGTAGGGAACAGATGGAGCCTTGGCGTCTTGTAGGCTTCTAGATTGATAATGTTTCCTTCCAGATCTCAGTTTTCAGCTTCGTACTCACAATGGTTCCTGCCGAAGTACACTAAAGTACTTTCTGCAGCTGAGTGTACTGAGCAGGGGGGACTTGGGAGTCTGTAAGTTCGAGTAGGGAACAGATGGAGCCTTGGCGTCTTGTAGGCTTCTAGATTGATAATGTTTCCTTCCAGATCTCAGTTTTCAGCTTCGTACTCACAATGGTTCTTGTCGAAGTACACTAAAGTACTTTCTGCATATTAATGTACTGAGCAGGGGGGACTTGGGAGTCTGTAAGTTCGAGTAGGGAACAGATGGAGCCTTGGCGTCTTGTAGGCTTCTAGATTGATAATGTTTCCTTCCAGATCTCAGTTTTCAGCTTCGTACTCACAATGGTTCTTGTCGAAGTACACTAAAGTACTTTCTGCATATTAATGTACTGAGCAGGGGGGACTTGGGAGTCTGTAAGTTCGAGTAGGGAACAGATGGAGCCTTGGCGTCTTGTAGGCTTCTAGATTGATAATGTTTCCTTCCAGATCTCAGTTTTCAGCTTCGTACTCACAATGGTTCTTGTCGAAGTACACTAAAGTACTTTCTGCATATTAATGTACTGAGCAGGGGGACTTGGGAGTCTGTAAGTTCGAGTAGGGAACAGATGGAGCCTTGGCGTCTTGTAGGCTTCTAGATTGATAATGTTTCCTTCCAGATCTCAGTTTTCAGCTTCGTACTCACAATGGTTCCTGTCGAAGTACACTAAAGTACTTTCTGCAGCTGAGTGTACTGAGCAGGGGGACTTGGGAGTCTGTAAGTTCGAGTAGGGAACAGATGGAGCCTTGGCGTCTTGTAGGCTTCTAGATTGATAATGTTTCCTTCCAGATCTCAGTTTTCAGCTTCGTACTCACAATGGTTCCTGCCGAAGTACACTAAAGTACTTTCTGCAGCTGAGTGTACTGAGCAGGGGGGACTTGGGAGTCTGTAAGTTCAAGTAGGGAACAGATGGAGCCTTGGCGTCTTGTAGGCTTCTAGATTGATAATGTTTCCTTCCAGATCTCAGTTTTCAGCTTCGTACTCACAATGGTTCTTGTCGAAGTACACTAAAGTACTTTCTGCATATTAATGTACTGAGCAGGGGGGACTTGGGAGTCTGTAAGTTCGAGTAGGGAACAGATGGAGCCTTGGCGTCTTGTAGGCTTCTAGATTGATAATGTTTCCTTCCAGATCTCAGTTTTCAGCTTCGTACTCACAATGGTTCTTGTCGAAGTACACTAAAGTACTTTCTGCATATTAATGTACTGAGCAGGGGGGACTTGGGAGTCTGTAAGTTCGAGTAGGGAACAGATGGAGCCTTGGCGTCTTGTAGGCTTCTAGATTGATAATGTTTCCTTCCAGATCTCAGTTTTCAGCTTCGTACTCACAATGGTTCTTGTCGAAGTACACTAAAGTACTTTCTGCATATTAATGTACTGAGCAGGGGGACTTGGGAGTCTGTAAGTTCGAGTAGGGAACAGATGGAGCCTTGGCGTCTTGTAGGCTTCTAGATTGATAATGTTTCCTTCCAGATCTCAGTTTTCAGCTTCGTACTCACAATGGTTCCTGCCGAAGTACACTAAAGTACTTTCTGCATATTAATGTACTGAGCAGGGGGACTTGGGAGTCTGTAAGTTCGAGTAGGGAACAGATGGAGCCTTGGCGTCTTGTAGGCTTCTAGATTGATAATGTTTCCTTCCAGATCTCAGTTTTCAGCTTCGTACTCACAATGGTTCTTGTCGAAGTACACTAAAGTACTTTCTGCATATTAATGTACTGAGCAGGGGGGACTTGGGAGTCTGTAAGTTCGAGTAGGGAACAGATGGAGCCTTGGCGTCTTGTAGGCTTCTAGATTGATAATGTTTCCTTCCAGATCTCAGTTTTCAGCTTCGTACTCACAATGGTTCTTGTCGAAGTACACTAAAGTACTTTCTGCATATTAATGTACTGAGCAGGGGGGACTTGGGAGTCTGTAAGTTCGAGTAGGGAACAGATGGAGCCTTGGCGTCTTGTAGGCTTCTAGATTGATAATGTTTCCTTCCAGATCTCAGTTTTCAGCTTCGTACTCACAATGGTTCCTGCCGAAGTACACTAAAGTACTTTCTGCATATTAATGTACTGAGCAGGGGGGACTTGGGAGTCTGTAAGTTCGAGTAGGGAACAGATGGAGCCTTGGCGTCTTGTAGGCTTCTAGATTGATAATGTTTCCTTCCAGATCTCAGTTTTCAGCTTCGTACTCACAATGGTTCCTGCCGAAGTACACTAAAGTACTTTCTGAATATTAATGTACTGAGCAGGGGGGACTTGGGAGTCTGTAAGTTCGAGTAGGGAACAGATGGAGCCTTGGCGTCTTGTAGGCTTCTAGATTGATAATGTTTCCTTCCAGATCTCAGTTTTCAGCTTCGTACTCACAATGGTTCTTGTCGAAGTACACTAAAGTACTTTCTGCATATTAATGTACTGAGCAGGGGGACTTGGGAGTCTGTAAGTTCGAGTAGGGAACAGATGGAGCCTTGGCGTCTTGTAGGCTTCTAGATTGATAATGTTTCCTTCCAGATCTCAGTTTTCAGCTTCGTACTCACAATGGTTCCTGCCGAAGTACACTAAAGTACTTTCTGCAGCTGAGTGTACTGAGCAGGGGGGACTTGGGAGTCTGTAAGTTCGATTAGGGAACAGATGGAGCCTTGGCGTCTTGTAGGCTTCTAGATTGATAATGTTTCCTTCCAGATCTCAGTTTTCAGCTTCGTACTCACAATGGTTCCTGCCGAAGTACACTAAAGTAATTTTGGTGAAAAATTACGGGAATTGAACATATTACATGTACAGTTTTTTGGTATATTTATATTGTATCTATGGCATCACCAATTGTTGATAGGTTTTTTTAGTTTTATATATATTTGTTTTAAGGTTTTTCAGCTAGAATGTTAAATTTCGGTGTTTTACTTTTAGTTTTTAAATAAGTATTTTAATAGGCATTAAGTTATGCTGTAATGTAATTCGCTGAAACGAAATATGTTGAACCACTTGAACGCTGTGTTAACGGTTATAATAATTGCTAGAGTTGATTTTTTACTATTTTAGACATTTTTGTAGGTTATTTTTCGTTTTTTTACTTGTATTTTGTATTTTATTTTTTGGTACTGGTTCTGGTACTGGTTCTGGTACTGGGAGTATAGACGTAAAATTGAATCATTTGCAATTAAGATTTATAAACTTTATTACTTTATACTTACATAGCCATTCATTGTCATGACATTCATTGTCAAAGATCTTATTATGGGCATTGAAACTCTGGGTCTAGATTAAAATGGCCAAAGCAAAATGCTACTAGGATAATTGGCTAATAGGATTAGGACAGGAATCTTAAGTTTAACATGTCATTTAACTTATTATCCATCAAAATATCAAAGTTATTTTTATAATGTTTGCCTTTCCTTTAGCTTTATTAATATAAACCAACAAAGAAAATATATTTGCCTAGCTACTATTGTGATTTAGAATTTGATTTTATTTTAGCTATTAAAAGGAAATACTTTATTTGCAAAATGAATAGGCCTATTTAATTCATTAGCATTAAGCTAGGCCCTATAAATATAACTATAAGAAAAGGCCCTATAGGCCTAGATATCTTGAGGTATTTAATTTAGCTTAGGCTAAAAGCTTAGATTTAGTTTAAATCAAGTCAAGCATTGCTTTCCTATTGGAAAAAGTTGTTAAATGGTAGATTTCTGTCCAGTGCATTTTCAAAAGGACTTTATAGTGTGGTGCATTTTCTGTAAGTTACTACTTGGAATGTATATCAAAACAACCATATATAAAATGGCCTAAGTGTCAAAAGTTGCCATGCTTTGTTGCCAGTCTCGACGACTGCCTGAAACAGCCGAGCCTTGAGCCCGTCGTCCAGGGCCTCAGATTGGAGCACGGAGTGCACAGATCGAAATGCGGCCCAGGCCAGTCCTCGTCGTCTCTTCAGGTCATCAGCAACGTCCGGCACGGAACTGCCAAGGTACACAAAGCGCTTGCAGCGGGTAAGCATAAATGCATTCCCGGCAGCGTCTCAGTAATTGATCTCGGCCAGCAAGTCGGAGGGCACTGTGAACACTACCGTCTTCCACGTGTTCAGCTTAAGGCCGACCCGCAACGCTGCCGCCGTCAGGCCATCAAGCAGCCACTGGGCACCTTCAGCCGTCGATGAAAGTAGCGCGAGGTCGTCTGCGTAGCCGAGAACGGAGAGCCGCTTCTCTGGGTGCCGCCAACTCGTGCATCTTCTCAAAAGGAAGCCGTCATCCAGGTTGGGCAGGCCAGTTCTCAGCACCCAGTCCAGTGCCAGCACAAACAGAAAATGCGCCAAAGTGTCACCCTGCAGCACGCCTGACGACGTGCTGAATTGGTCTGACAGTCCATCTGGCATCATCACCGAAGCGGTCGTGTCCTGGTACATCGCCATGATGGCGGAAATCAGTTGCTCTGGTACATTGTACGCACGAAGCACGAGAGGCAGCGCGCCGCGAGCCAGCGAGTCGAAGGCCTTGAGGAAATCAAAAAAGATCACCACGAGACTTGACTGATGGATGCGCGCCTCCTCGATGATGCGGCGGAGGGCTAGGATCTGCATCACTGTGCCGCGATGTGGGCGGAACCCATTCTGCTCAGTTCGCAGGAACTGGTCCAGCACAGGCTGTAACCGAGCCAGCAGCACCCGGTTGAACAGCTTCGCGGCGCAGGACATAAGCAAGATCCCCCTGTGCTCCTCCTTCCGTGTCGTGCCTGGCTTCTTCGGGATCGCGACGATGTGCGCAGTTGTCCACTCGCGGGGCGCGGCATCTCCAGAAAGGACACCGTTCATCACACGAGCCACCTCAATGGCGACCCTTGTGACTCGCAGCACCTCGATAGGCACCTCGTCCGGTCCTGGGGTGCGACCTCCTGGCGCCTGGCGAGCGAACTGCACAATGTCGTTGCTGGTCACTGGCTGGGTGTTGAAATCTTCCTGCGACGGCAGCGCCGTCTCGAGCGGCAGTGGCATCACTTCTGGCAGAGGCGGTGGCGGCGTGTTGACGATATCGGCAAAGAAGTCGCGTAGCTCATTTCTGCGCGCTTCTGGCGTGTCGCCGGTCAAGTTTAGCACCGTTTTCTTCTTGCAACCAGTCAAGGCGTTGATTGTCGGCCATACGAGCCGATTCCGTTGGTCGAGCCCTGCGGAGGTGACGCTTCGGATGGCATCATCAACAGCGGCTTGCTGCCGCCTGACATAAACGTCTGACAGGGCTTTCTTGGCCTCTGCCGTCGGTCTCCTGGACCGTCGCAGCCTCTCGACTGTCCGCCTCGCCTCTTGAACCTCCTTGTCATCCACCCAGACAGGGAGACTATGGGCTGCAGATTTCATCAGTGGCAGAGTTTTGCTCGCTGCCATCGCTACTGCCGCGCTAATTTCAGAGTAGTTACCGGTGCTCGCAGACTCTCCCAGTGCGGTGGCAAACGCGTACGCGAACCTGCTGCAGGTGCTAGAATCTTGCAGAGCCCGGAAATAGCGGCATGGGGGTCGCTTGGGCGGCCTGTACAGCGGATCCCGGATGCGAAGGTTGCAGAAAAGCAGGCAGTGGTCGGATCGGATGGACAGCGGGGCCATCGTGTCGCAGTCTGTCACTCGACTGCGCTCGCGGTTACGAACAAGAATGTGGTCGAGCTGGGCCCGGCGCCTCGTGGCGTTTCGGCACGCATTCCGCTTTCTTTGCTTACAACCAGCGAAAGTCGCCAAACGAAAAGCTGGCTTGCGGAAGCGCGTGTTCGCCGACACCAGATCTTGCCGCGACATTAAGGTCTGCAAGCGCACTAGAGTTGCCATTCTGGCGCGGGGACACGAACGGGGAGCGCTGGGACCTCTCCGCGACAGCGTTGAGATTGCCAAGCACTGCCAAAGTGTCACGCATTGCGACCGACTCGAGCTGCTCTGACAGGAAATCAAAGAACTCCTGCACCTCATGCTGATGGGCAGCTGTTGGTGCATATGCGCAGAACAGCCGGGCGTTACAGCCTCGCAGTCTCACATCCACACGCAAAAGCCGAGGTGACACGGGGACACAGTGCCAATAATAAAAAATTGAACCAATTAAACCAATTGATTGTGCAATCGATTTTAGTCAGTATCAGTCTTAGTTAAAGTTAACAAAATGATTTCGCAATCTAAATCAAACCTCCAATACACAGTGGCAGTTAGAAGTTGAAGCCCCCAAATTTATCTATTGTGTCTCGCAAAAATAATTACAATCTCTGCAGAAAGTTTAAAGTATAGAAATTGTTTTTCAAATGCTGTGCTTTTAGTTTTCATACTTAAAGCAAGCAACTTATATCAGCATTGAAAGATCTTTCCAGCAATATAAGTATCTTCTCTCAAAGTTCAAAACTCGAGGAACAGTTTGTGTGATATATATAAGTTCCGAATTTGAGTTGGCAGCCGTCTATGAGGAGATACGCGTTAAACCTGACCGGTTGATCAATCCACTCAGCTTTAGATATAAGATTCCAATAGTGTTAGCCCTCAAATGAAATTTTAAGATCAAATGGACCCTTTGATAATTAATTTTCTTTATATATTCATATGAAGTTTTCTATTATTGTTGACCAACTTTTTTATGTTTTAGACTAATAAGCTAAAAAAACCTATTCTAAGTTGCAAACTGTAATATATAAATTATACTTTGTTATAACTATATAAACAATGTCTAAACTCTAGTAAAGACAAACCTAACAAGATGAATTTGAGAGTTTATTGTCCAAAGCTTTCCTTTTTCAAATAAAAAATGTATTAACTTCATCCTAAGCTTAATTTTTCAACAATCATGTAATCCATTGTTTCAAGCTAAATAAACTGCTTGTCCAATAATAAAACAATTGTGACATTAGCAGCAGCCTACTCTTATCTAATAGTTGCAACATGCTTTAAAGTTGGTGCAAAATTGTGCATATATTGTAACTAGGCTTTGTATACAAGCCATTATAATGGCAAATCCATATTTCTGAATATCTGCCACTGACTCATGCATGCAGCCAGAGAATGCCACCCAAGAAGAGGCAGTCAACATCCAAGCCAAAGGCTGCTGGCAGCAAGCGGGCAAAGCTGGATGAGGCTGCTTCAGAGAGTTCAGCTGGCAAGGAAAAGAAGCCTGCCAAGGCTGCTGCTAAGAAGGACTCGGATGCACCTGCAGCTGCGGCTGCTCCCAGCACTGCGGCAGCTCCCAGCACTTCAGCCACATCGCTGGAATGCCCCGCTGCCAAGGACGCTGAAGGCCGGCCCTGGAGCCTGAAGCTGGCCTCCTGGAATATCAACGGCCTGCGCGCCTGGCTGAAGAACAATGGCACTCGTTATTTGCTTGAGGAGGCGCCCTTCATCATTGGAGTCCAGGTGCGAATGTGCATTGATTAGTCCTTGTTGGATTATCCCCATTTGACCCAGTTTGCTTTTCAATGGAATAGAATATCCAATGTATCAATTCTAATGGATTATCTTCATTGATGCGGTTGGATTATCCTGTGTGAATGCCATGCCGACTGGATTATCACAAGTGATCCCATTGGATTACCACAAGTTATCCCATAGAATTATCCCATCTATACAGACTGGATTATCACAAGTTATCCCGTAGGATTATCCCATCGATACAGATTGGATTATCACAGTTATCCCATTGTATCCCATAGGATCATAGGGTACAGATCCTATTGGATTATCCCATTGGATTATCTAGATATCACAAGTTATTCGATAAGATTATCACATTGATACCGTAAATCCTAATCCATAATCCCACTGCCCCCTGGCCGGATCATCCCAGGAGATCAAGTGCCCCTCGGCCAAGGTGCCCCCGGAAGCCAGCATTCCCGGCTACCACGCGCTGTTCAGCTCGGCGGACAAGGACGGCTACGCGGGCACGGGCATCTACAGCCGCGACAAGCCGCTGTCCGTCAAGGAGGGCATCGGCGCCGCCAAGCACGACGGCGAAGGCCGGGTGATCACGGCGGAGTTCGAGAAGTTCTACTTTGTGACCGCCTACGTACCGAACAGCGGGCGCCAGCTGGCCAGGCTAAAGTACAGAGTGTCCGAATGGGACAAAGACTTTGCCGCCTACCTGCGCGGCCTGGACGCCGTCAAGCCGGTGATTGTCTGCGGCGACCTCAACGTTGCGCACCTGGAGATCGACCTGGCCAATCCCAAGACCAACCAGCGCACGGCGGGTGAGGAAGCTGCGGCTTGGCTGAAGGACAGTCAGCATTAGGCACAGATGGAGACAGGGAGGCTGGATTGGTGGGCGGAGCCTGGTTGCTGGAGGGCAGCACTGATAAACATGGCGAGTTACCTAATCTGGTGTATAAGGCACACAGAAAGGACTTGAACTAATATAGGGGTGATTTGGGCAGTAAGATATCGATATGCTAAAATAGATGGGGTTTGTGAGGCAGAAAGATGAGGTAGACAGGGAGGGAGAAGGTGAGATAGTGTCGTGGTGAGGTGGCCAGAAGATGATCAGGTAGGTAGACAGGAGATAGTGAGGTAGGCAGGAGATGGTGAGGTAGGCAGGAGATAGTGAGGTAGACAGAAGATAGTGAAGTAGGCAGGAGATGGTGAGGTAGGCAGGAGATGGTGAGGTAGACAGGAGATGGTGAGGTAGACAGGAGATGGTGAGGTAGACAGGAGATGGTGAGGTAGACAGGTAGATGATGAGGGACTCAAATGATAAAGTGGCAACTCCCCGCAGGCTTTACCAAGGAGGAGCGGGACAGCTTCTCGTCCATGCTGAGCTCCCTCGACCTGGTGGACACGTTCCGGCAGGTGCACCCGGACCAGACCAAGGCGTACACCTTCTGGTCCTACATGCGCAACGCCAGGGCGCAGAACATCGGCTGGCGGCTGGACTACTTTCTGGTGTCCAAGCGGCTGGCCGGCCGAGTCTGCGACAGCCTCATCCGGTCAAGCGTGATGGGCAGCGACCACTGCCCCATTGTGCTGCTGCTGAGCCTGTGACCTGCCGGGAACTGCTGGCTGCCCAGCAATGCATTGCACTTAATTTACTGCTAAGCAGTTGTAGCTTTTTTTGAGCTTGTAGCGTCGAAACTTCTATTGTTATTATTGTATGTGCTTTTAAACTTGACTCTCTGCATAGCAACTAACAGTTCGAGTTCCGGTCTATTTTTATAACCATTTTCTCTTCATTTTCTAGTTTAAGTTCTCTGGTTGTTTTTACAAGAATAAATAATTAAAAAACCGGAAATTCCTTCGGCTTGGCGCCGCCGCTTGTTGTGCCAATTTCTGTACTTTTGGCCTTCTATTTCTCATCTGCTGAATCATATTTAAGCACTAATATTCAAATTTACAACACCGCAGCTCTGGAACTCGATTTCCCACTTGCAGCCGGCCGCCGTCTCCGCAGTTTTCTGGCGGCGTAGCCGCGCCCTCTTGGCGATTGGCGCCGGCTGCCGGTTGGCGCCACCGTCTGCCGCCGCCCACGTGCGGTCCGGCCGGCACCTGGAGCACGTGCTCTACCCCGCCCGCCTGCGGCCAAAGCGGCCCCAGCAGGCCGCGGAAAAGCGGCAGCAGCAGCAGCGGCTCCCGAGCGCGCAGTCGTCGCTGGTGACTCGCGAGGATCTGGAGGCCGCCTGGAATTGGCAGGCCGAAGGCACCGACCCGGCTGCTGCCACCAGCCTCTTTCTTAGCGTCGACTGTCGCGCCATGAGCTCCGAGGACCTGGCGCTCAGCCTCCGCGCCATCGCGGCGCCATACCATGCGCGCCACCTTGGGGCCGGCGGCAAGACTGCGCTAGCGGCACTGCGCGCCGATCCCCGCCTGACGCTGCTCGAGTGCGCGGCCGCGGCGCGCGCGCGCCACCTCGGCCCGGCGCAGCTGTGCCACCTCGTTCGAGACCTCTGCGTTGCGCTGCGCTCCGACCCGCGCGTCACCGCCGCGCCGCTGATGCTGCTCAACTCCGCCGTGAACGACCTGCCCTTGGCACGCTTGCTGGAGACGCTGTGGCGCCTGACGCAGGCGACCGCGCCGCCGCCTGGCCCTGAGCCCGCGCTCCTTCGGCGCCAAGCTCTGGTGCATCTTCGCGCGCGCCTGTTTGAGCTGGAGGCGCCGGCGCCAGATTGCGCGGCTGCAGCTCGAGCGGCGCTTCTCTTCCCCGGCGAAGGCGAACTGGAGCCGTACCAGACGGCGCGCCTTTTGTCCGCGGCCCGGCGTGGCGCCGCTCGCGCCTCCGCTCTAGACCCCGCGCTGGTTGGCGACGCGGCTCTGGGCTGGCGGCCCCTCCTGGCCTGGTCGCTGCCGCCGGCGTGCCGACACCTGAGCGAGTGCGCCGAGGGCATGTTCGAGCTGGGCGCCGAAGACATGGACGGCCTGCTGAACTCCCAGGAGGCCCTGCTGGCCGCCCTGACTCAGCCGGTGCCGCCGGACGAGTCCGCGACCGAGGCCGCCGCGGTGGCCGGCGGGCTGCGCGACTTCTGCGAGCTGGGGCCGCGCGTCCTTGAACGGCTGCCCTCGGCCGCCCGGCCGGACGACTTGGCAACCAAATTTCACTCTGACCGGCGGCGCCTCCTACCGCTGGCCATCGCTGACTAGCCAGCCTGCCACTGGCCGCTGCAATGGCGTACTATCCCACAGCATTTTCTTGTGTTATTGAACCGTAATAAAATATAGCAAACAGAAATAGCGCTTAGATGCGCTAAGATGTACAAAATATTTCATGGCGAATCGTTACTTCCTGTTTCTTTATTGTCCTTGGGTTGGGTTGTAGATCTTCAGGCTGGATTATCGCCTCCTAGATCTTCAGGCTGGATTATCGCCTCCTAGATCTTCAGGCTGGATTATCGCCTCCTAGATCTTCAGGCTGGATTATCGCCTCCTAGATCTTCAGGCTGGATTATCGCCTCCTAGATTTTCAGGCTGGATTATCGCCTCCTAGATCTTCAGGCTGGATTATCGCCCCCTAGATCTTCAGGCTGGATTATCGCCTCCTAGATCTTCAGGCTGGATTATCGCCCCCTAGATCTTCAGGCTGGATTATCGCCCCCTAGATCTTCAGGCTGGATTATCGCCCCCTAGATCTTCAGGCTGGATTATCGCCCCCTAGATCTTCAGGCTGGATTATCGCCCCCTAGATCTTCAGGCTGGATTATCGCCTCCTAGATCTTCAGGCTGGATTATCGCCTCCTAGATCTTCAGGCTGGATTATCGCCCCCTAGATCTTCAGGCTGGATTATCGCCCCCTAGATCTTCAGGCTGGATTATCGCCTCCTAGATCTTCAGGCTGGATTATCGCCCCCTAGATCTTCAGGCTGGATTATCGCCCCCTAGATCTTCAGGCTGGATTATCGCCCCCTAGATCTTCAGGCTGGATTATCGCCCCTTAGATCTTCAGGCTGGATTATCGCCCCTTAGATCTTCAAGCTGGATTATCGCCCCTTAGATCTTCAGGCTGGATTATCGCCCCGTAGATCTTCAAGCTGGATTATCGCTCCGTAGATCTTCAAGCTGGATTATCGCCCCTTAGATCTTCAAGCTGGATTATCGCCTCCTAGATCTTCAGGCTGGATTATCGCCTCCTAGATCTTCAGGCTGGATTATCGCCCCTTAGATCTTCAGGCTGGATTATCGCCCCTTAGATCTTCAGGCTGGATTATCGCCCCTTAGATCTTCAGGCTGGATTATCGCCCCTTAGATCTTCAGGCTGGATTATCGCCCCTTAGATCTTCAGGCTGGATTATCGCCCCTTAGATCTTCAGGCTGGATTATCGCCCCTTAGATCTTCAGGCTGGATTATCGCCCCTTAGATCTTCAGGCTGGATTATCGCCCCTTAGATCTTCAGGCTGGATTATCGCCCCTTAGATCTTCAGGCTGGATTATCGCCCCTTAGATCTTCAGGCTGGATTATCGCCTCCTAGATCTTCAATCTGGATTATCGCCCCTTAGATCTTCAGGCTGGATTATCGCCCCCTAGATCTTCAGGCTGGATTATCGCCCCTTAGATCTTCAGGCTGGATTATCGCCCCCTAGATCTTCAGGCTGGATTATCGCCCCTTAGATCTTCAGGCTGGATTATCGCCCCTTAGATCTTCAGGCTGGATTATCGCCCCGTAGATCTTCAAGCTGGATTATCGCTCCGTAGATCTTCAAGCTGGATTATCGCTCCCTAGATCTTCAATCTGGATTATCGCCCCTTAGATCTTCAGGCTGGATTATCGCCCCTTAGATCTTCAGGCTGGATTATCGCCCCGTAGATCTTCAAGCTGGATTATCGCTCCGTAGATCTTCAAGCTGGATTATCGCCCCCTAGATCTTCAATCTGGATTATCGCCCCCTAGATCTTCAATCTGGATTATCGCCCCCTAGATCTTCAATCTGGATTATCGCTCCCTAGATCCTCAGACTTGGTTTTCGCCCCTGTAGATCCTCAGGCGGGTTTTCGCCCTCTAGATCCTCAGGCGGGTTTTCGCCCCCTAGATCTTCAAGCTGGATTATCGCCCCCTAGATCTTCAAGCTGGATTATCGCCCCCTAGATCTTCAATCTGGATTATCGCTCCCTAGATCCTCAGACTGGGTTTTCGCCCCCTAAATCTTCAATCTGGGTTATCGCCCCCTAGATCTTCAAGCTGGATTATCGCCCCCTAGATCTTCAATCTGGATTATCGCTCCCTAGATCCTCAGACTGGGTTTTCGCCCCCTAGATCTTCAATCTGGATTATCGCCCTAGATCTTCAGTCTGGATTATCGCCCTAGATCTTCAGTCTGGATTATCGCCCTAGTTCCTCGGTCTGGATTATCGCCATAGATCTTCAGTCTGGATTATCGCCCTAGATCTTCAGTCTGGATTATCGCCCTAGATCTTCAGTCTGGATTATCACCCTAGATCTTCAGTCTGGATTATCGCCCTAGATCTTCAGTCTGGATTATCGCCATAGATCTTCAGTCTGGATTATCGCCCTAGATCTTCAGTCTGGATTATCGCCCTAGTTCCTCGGTCTGGATTATCGCCATAGATCTTCAGTCTGGATTATCGCCCTAGATCTTCAGTCTGTATTATCGCCCTAGATCTTCAGTCTGGATTATCGCCCTAGATCTTCAGTCTGGATTATCACCCTAGATCTTCAGTCTGGATTATCGCCCTAGATCTTCAGTCTGGATTATCGTCCTAGATCTTCAGTCTGGATTATCGTCCTTAGATCTTCAGTCTGGATTATCGCCCTAGATCTTCAGTCTGGATTATCGTCCTAGATCTTCAGTCTGGATTATCGCCCTAGATCTTCAGGCCGGCCATTGTCAGCCTACCAGAGCCTCACACCTGACCCATGCATGTAGTGGCCGTATAACCTGCTCAGGGGAGTCGGCGGAACGGGCAGTAATTGTAATAAAAAAGATAAACCCTCGCATTTCGTCTCACCTCGCACTGCCAGTTGCCCTTTATGCGTCCCTGTTTCAGCCCAGAATGTCAGCCGAAGTCCCAGAGCCGCAGCAGCAGCAGCCTCCGGAGCAGCCCGGCAGCCAGCAGGGATTCTCCCTGGCCGAGCTGACCGCCAGCTTCAACCGCTGCCGCGCCCAGCCCGGCCTCGGCCTCGCCGCCTATGCCGACGGCTACGACCAGCTGCTGCACTTCCTGCGCAGCCTCAACAAGGCCTTCTACTTCGTGGTGCAGGACGTGGACTCGAAGCTGCGCATCCTGCGCTCCCATATCGTCGGCCCGGAGGCCGCCAGCTTCTCCAGCATCGCCGGCATGCTGCAGTTCGAATCGGCCGGCGGCTTCGCTGGCAAGGAGAACGGCTCCCGCACTCTGCTGCGGCTGCACCGGGCGCTGCTCTTCCTTGTGCTGCTGCTGGACCGGCTGGTCAGCGCGCCAGCTGACAAGTCCATCTCCAGCATCGCCGGCGAGTCCTACAACGAGTCGCTGGCCAATCACCATCCCTGGGCGGTGCGCAAGGCGGTCGGGCTGGCGCTTTACCTGCTGCCATCGCGCGAGACCCTGCTGGCCAACATGGCGCAGCAGAACGCCTGCGATGCTGCCGGGGTGCGCCAGCTGGTGACCGAGGCCGTGCCCTGTCTGAAGGATGTCTACGACCAGACCCAGCGACTGTACAGCGAAGCCAAAGCTCTGGAGCTGCCTTGAACTGCATTGCTGTAGTCCAATAGCTGCTCTTCATGCTTTCATAGACTCTGAACTAAGCAAACTGCTTCTAAGCACACTGTCGCTGAAGCATTAGCCTGAAGCATACTGCTTCTGAAGCTTAGCCCCTGAAGCACACTGTCCCGAAGCATTAGCCTGAAGCACACTGTCGCTGAAGCATTAGCCTGAAGCATACACTGTTCCTGAATCATTAGCCCTGAAGCATACACTGTTCCTGAATCATTAGCCCTGAAGCATACACTGTTCCTGAATCATTAGCCCTGAAGCACACTGTTCCTGAATCATTAGCCCTGAAGCATACACTGTTCCTGAATCATTAGCCCTGAAGCATACACTGTTCCTGAATCATTAGCCTGAAGCATACACTGTTCCTGAATCATTAGCCCTGAAGCATACACTGTTCCTGAATCATTAGCCCTGAAGCACCGAATCCTGCTGTATCCAAAGCAGATGACGGACAAAAAGTACTATTACAATACTTACTATTTTCATAGACTTTCTTAAACTCAGTTTATCATTCTGCTGTTTCTATTCGATATTTATGCATTGATCTGGTCCCAGTCGGACCTTCCCAAACTTCTTAATTCCCTTCTCTATGCTTTGTCTTTCCTTTAGTTCAGAAGCGGACACTTAATTTAAGCGCTTTGTCTGTTTTGTTAGTTCAATACGCCAATCTAAAAATAGCCACTGATGTTCTAAAAAAGATTATTTAACGCACTGCTTACTACTGCTGATTTGTTGATGTTATATTAACTTAATAGTAGAAAAGAGCGCATTGAGATGTGTTCCTGGATTATCCCACCTAGTCATAAGCGGCGCTACCTGATGCAAATTCTACTATTAAAGTCATTGCCCGTGTGGACTGTGCGGAATTTGCTCTCAGCTTCTATGCTTAAACAGCTTCTGTGTTCTATTTTCATTGCTCACTTGAGCACTGCTCTAGGCAAAATCCAGAGTTGAGCTCTAAATATCCTTGGCAGTCAGTTCATGCTGTGCCGCCTGCTCACCCACTCCAAGTTTCCCAAATCCAGGCTTGAGCTCTAGATCTCCTTGGCAGTCAGTTCATGCTGTGCCGCCTGCTCACCCACTCCAAGTTTCCCAAATCCAGGCTTGAGCTCTAGATCTCCTTGGCAGTCAGTTCATGCTGTGCCGCCTGCTCATCCACCCCAAGTTCCCAAATCCAGACTTGAGCTCTAGACCTCTTTGGCAGTCAGTTCATGCTGTGCCGCCTGCTCACCCACCCCAAGTTCCCAAATCCAGGCTTGAGCTCTAGATCTCCTTGTCAGTGAGTTCATGCTGTGCCGCCTGCTCATCCACCCCCAATTTTCCGGCTCAAGGCGAGGCCGGCCGCCGATCCCTGGGCGAGCAGCTGCTTCGGCGAAGACGAGGAGCCGGCGGCGGCGTCAGCGGACTCCGACGAGCTGTATCTGCTGCCCCGTCTGGAGGTCGAGCGGCTCTGCGACTCCCGGCTGGACCCGCCGCCCGACGCCTCTTCGACTGCGCAGCCGTCGGCGGATTCGGCGACCGCCTCGACTGCGGCGCTGTTGAATCGCCGTCGCAGGCTGGTGCGCGCCGACTCGCTGATTCTGCGCGATCCGCAGGCACGGCACGCCATCGACATGCTGGCGGCTGTGCGGCGCCTCCGGCCGCTGCAGCGGCGCCAGATGAAGTGGCGTCGGCAGCGTCTGCAGCAGCAGCGACAGGTGAGTAGCGCGTCGTTTGCGATGGTCTGCGTTGTAGTGTGACATTTGTGTGTCCTTTGTGACATTTATGTGTGACTTGTGTGACATTTGTGTGTACCCTTTGTGACATTTGTGTGTGCCCTGTGCGACATTGACATTGTGTGTGTGACTTGTATGATATTTATGTGTGCCCTGTGTGACATTGTGTGTGTGTGCCCTGTGTGACATTGTGTGTGTGTGCCCTGTGTGACATTGTGTGTGTGTGCCCTGTGTGACATTGTGTGTGTGTGCCCTGTGTGACATTGTGACATTGTGTGTGTGACTTGTATGATATTTATGTGTGCCCTGTGTGACATTGTGTGTGTGTGCCCTGTGTGACATTGTGTGTGTGTGCCCTGTGTGACATTGTGTGTGTGACTTGTGTGACATTTTTGACATCGAGCCCCTGCAAAAAGGTTGGAGACCATCTGTGATTGCGGCGGCGGCCCTGGCGACAGCTGCCTGAGGATCTGAAGGGCTGTGCAGCATGAGAATCCCAGTCGTATAAAAATCGCGGAAATCCAATATTTTTAGGCCGGACTGGCTGCTGCGCCGCCGTCGCCGTCGCCTCCACCGATCTCTTCGGAGGAGGCGGCCCGCCTGCGCGACCTGCTGTCCGTGCCGGCGCACACCGCCGATCCGCGCGTCCCCCTGCTGCTTGGCGCCACCTCCGCCGAGGACTGTCGGCGCCTCCTGCTGAGCAGTGCGGCCGCCACGGCGCTGCTGGCCGGCTTCGACACCGTCTCGGACGCGGCGCTGCGCTCGCTGGCTCACGCGCTCGACCTGTTCCTGTCTCAGGTAGCGGCCAGGATTCATGCCAGTTGGGATTCCCGTCAATTGGGATTCCCGTCAATTGGGATTCCCGTCAGTTGGGATTCCCGTCAGTTGGGATTCCCGTCAGTTGGGATTCCCGTCAGTTGGGATTCCTGTCAGATCCCACCCAGATGGCAGAGTCTCCATTCTCCTATTCAATTTTCTGCAGGTTTGCCAGCGCATCGCCGACCAGCCGAGCGTCAGCGACTATCCAGACGGCCTGCACAAGGCGCTGGCCGACTTCGGCATCACGGAGGCCTGGCAGCTGCGCCGCTGCTACGACCGCCTCATCACCGGCGGCCGGCGCCGGGCGCAGGACCGACTGGCCGCTCTGCTCGCCCAGCTGGCGCCGGCAACGCCTTCCGCCGTTTCGGCTGCTCCGGAGGCGGTAGCAACCGCGGAGGTGAAGGCGGAGCCGGAGGATTCGGCTGCGGGCCAGGGGCTGTGAGACTCGCTCATCTCGCTGCTGTGTGTACAGAATTGACCTGAGATCCCCCAGTTTGCTGTTCATTGCTTTGTTACGCAATACATTTGTATAAAATATACCGGCTCTGCTGGCGTTAGCCAAACTGCTGCCTGCGTGTGCGGTCCCATAAACTCTGCTGACACTGACGGCTTTCTCGTTTGTGACGCCATCCTGCCTGCTGTTTCCATCTGTCTGGATGGCAGGCAGATCTATCTGCCCTATCTGTCTATCTGCCCTGTCTATCTGCCCTATCTATCATCTATCTATCTATCATCTATCTATCTATCATCTATCTATCTATCTATCATCTATCTATCTATCTATCTATCCATCTATCTATCTATCTATCTACCCTATCTATCTATCTATCTATCTATCTATCTATCTATCTATCATCTATCTATCTATCATCTATCATCTATCTATCATCTACCTATCTATCTACCCTATCTATCTATCATCTATCTATCTATCTATCTACCCTATCTATCTATCATCTATCTATCTATCTATCTACCCTATCTATCTATCATCTATCTATCTATCTATCTACCCTATCTATCTATCTATCTGCCCTAACCCTATCTATCTATCTATCTATCTATCTATCTATCTATCTATCTATCTACCCTATCTATCCATCTATCTATCTATCTATCTATCTGTCTATCTATCTATCTATCTATCATCTATCTATCTATCTATCCATCTATCTATCTATCTATCATCTATCATCTATCTATCTATCTACCCTATCTATCTATCATCTATCTATCTATCTACCCTATCTATCTATCTACCCTAACCCTATCTATCTATCATCTATCTATCTATCTATCTACCCTATCTATCTATCTACCCTAACCCTATCTATCTATCATCTATCTATCTATCTACCCTATCTATCCATCTATCTACCCTAACCCTATCTATCTATCTATCTATCTATCTACCCTATCTATCCATCTATCTACCCTAACCCTATCTATCTATCTATCTATCTATCTATCTATCTATCTATCTACCCTATCTATCTATCATCTATCTATCTATCTACCCTATCTATCTATCATCTATCTATCTATCTACCCTATCTATCCATCTATCTACCCTAACCCTATCTATCTATCTATCTATCTATCTATCTATCTATCTATCTATCTATCTATCTATCTATCTATCTATCTATCTATCTATCTATCTACCCTATCTATCTATCATCTATCTATCTATCTACCCTATCTATCTATCTATCTACCCTAACCCTATCTATCTATCTACCTATCTATCTATCTACCCTATCTATCCATCTATCTAGCTATCTATCTACCCTATCTATCTATCTATCTATCTATCTATCTATCTATCTATCTATCTATCTATCTATCTATCTATCTATCTATCTATCTATCTAGCCCTCTACATGTATATGCCTATTTATTTTCATCCTGTAGTATCGGCCTGCAAAAGTGCCTTCAGGGGGGGCGTCAGGAAGTCCAGATTAGTTAGTGAAGCATTTTGCCCGGTTTGACTATTTTTAAACGCGCAGCCAAATGTGAAGGCGGAGACACTCTGTGATTTAAATCGATTTCAAAATGAAAGTTTCTGAAAGGCCTTCGCTGCAGCTGACTGCACTGGCAATCCTGCATTGACCTGCGCCTGCCAGGCTCTACCGGGGAGCTGAGGAGGCCTCAGGCGGGCAGCGCCACGGACTTCAGGGCTTCCCGGATTTTCCGTCCGAGCTGGTCGGCCACGGTCAGGCGGATCTGCTCCCTGACGGCCTCGACCTGCAGTGCCTTGGACACCAGGTCGCCCACCAGCCCGTTGTTTGTCACCTGGATGGGGCTCAGCCAGGCGTCGAAGTAGTTCAGGCTGATTGCGCCGCCAGGGCTGAGGTCTGCTTGCAGCGTCACGCGGGCGCGGAAGTCCGCGATGTGGATTTTGACGAACACGAGCGGCTGGCCCAGCAGCTTCACCTGAAATTGCATTGAGGCAATTGTGGGGTATTCAGTGTGGCGCTCTGGAGGAATTGTGGGGTATTCAGTGTGGCGCTTTGGGGGAATTGTGGGGTATTCAGTGTGGCGCTCTGGAGGAATTTTGGGGTATTCAGTGTGGCGCTCTGGAGGAATTGTGGGGTATTCAGTGTGGCACTCTGGGGGAATTGTGGGGTATTCAGTGTGGCACTCTGGGGGAATTGTGGGGTATTCAGTGTGGCGCTCTGTGGGAATTGTGGGGTATTCAGTGTGGCGCTCTGGAAGAATTGTGGGGTATTCAGTGTGGCGCTCTGGGGGAATTGTGGGGTATTCAGTGTGGCGCTCTGGAGGAATTGTGGGGTATTCAGTGTGGCACTCTGGGGGAATTGTGGGTATTCAGTGCGGCACATTGGGGAATTGTGGGGTATTCAGTGTGGCGCTTTGGGGGAATTGTGGGGTATTCAGTGTGGCACTCTGGAAGAATTGTGGGGTATTCAGTGTGGCACTCTGGGGGAATTGTGGGGTATTCAGTACGGCACATTGGGGAATTGTGGGGTATTCAGTGTGGCGCTTTGGGGGAATTGTGGGGTATTCAGTGTGGCACTCTGGAAGAATTGTGGGGTATTCAGTGTGGCGCTCTGGGGGAATTGTGGGGTATTCAGTGCGGCACATGGGGGAATTGTGGGGTATTCAGTGCGACACATTGGGGAATTGTGGGGTATTCAGTGCGGCACATTGGGGAATGGAGACTGTGCGGCACCTGAGCGCACCTGGAAGGCGCCCCGCACGCTGCGGATGTGCACGCAGGTCTTGGCCTCAGCCAGGCTGCCGCCCAGCGGCTTCAGCTGCAGGCTGCAGCTGCGGCTGACATTGTCCAGGCCGGCCACGTGCAGGTTGACGATCTTGATGAAGCCAGGGAGGCTGATCTCGGCCGGCAAGTCAACCTCGGCGAGCGCCTTGAACAGGTCGGTGCGCAGGATGTAGTCGGCGGCCAGGTTCACCGCCGCTGTGGCGTCTTCCGAGGACTGGGAGGCTGCGGGCGCCGTGCAGGGCTGGGCGAGTCGGATGGAACTGGGCGATTCCTTGCCACTGACCCCTGGGTGTACCGTCGCACTGCCCTGACACTCACTGACCTGATACTCACTGCCCTGACACTCACTGCCCTGATACTCACTGCCCTGATACTCACTGCCCTGACACTCACTGCCCTGATACTCACTGCCCTGACACTCACTGCCCTGATACTCACTGCCCTGACACTCGCTGCCCTGACACTCTGCCCTGACACTCGCTGCCCTGATACTCACTGCCCTGATACTCACTGCCCTGATACTCACTGCCCTGACACTCACTGCCCTGACACTCTGCCCTGACACTCTGCCCTGATACTCACTGCCCTGACACTCTGCCCTGACACTCACTGCCCTGACACTCACTGCCCTGACACTCACTGCCCTGACACTCACTGCCCTGACACTCACTGCCCTGACACTCACTGCTCTGACACTCACTGCCCTGACACTCACTGCCCTGACACTCACTGCCCTGACACTCACTGCCCTGACACTCTGCCCTGACACTCACTGCCCTGATACTCACTGCCCTGACACTCACTGCCCTGACACTCACTGCCCTGACACTCACTGCCCTGACACTCACTGCCCTGACACTCACTGCCCTGACACTCTGCCCTGACACTCACTGCCCTGACACTCACTGCCCTGACACTCACTGCCCTGACACTCACTGCCCTGACACTCACTGCCCTGACACTCACTGCCCTGACACTCTGCCCTGACACTCACTGCCCTGACACTCACTGCCCTGACACTCACTGCCCTGACACTCACTGCCCTGACACTCACTGCCCTGACACTCACTGCCCTGACACTCACTGCCCTGACACTCACTGCCCTGACACTCTGCCCTGACACTCACAGCCCTGACACTCACTGCCCTGACACTCACTGCCCTGACACTGCTAAAGTTCCTACTCTGCTCTGTCAGCGGGAGTCAGAGCCGGAGCCGAGAGTCAGGCCAGACTCACCGGCAGCCTGCAGCCGCGGTCCCAGCAGGAGCAGCAGCAGTCCGAAGGCGGCGGCAGTCGGCAGTCGGGGCATTTCTGCAATCGCTTGAGCTCGGGAAGGATCAAGTCCAGCTTGTCGGGCGCTCGCATGGCTGGTTTGGCTAAACAGCTGCACTTTTATGCCGAGCTGCGGGCGTGGGGCCTGCCGGGATTATCGGCGTGAGACCCCGCCAGTCTGCCCAGGCGGAGGGACCGTCTAGCGCGTGACTCCCTGCATGGCCTGCGCTGAGCTGCGCACCAACCGAGCACGTCGGTGGAAAGTACACGCACTGCATGCAGCCACAGCATACACCACCCACATTTTCCCACATAACAACATTTAACACACAAATCTGAAGCCCGACATAACAAGCGCATGTGTACCTTGTAGGTCGGCCTTCAGATGCTCATTTCAGCACTGAGTGAAGCTAAACGAAAACTAGTCTCTGGTCATTTTGACGGTCTGACAGTCCGGAGAAAACAAGTGCACAGCGTCACTGAGTTTCTTGTGCGCCACTGTGAAGAGTGGTCTGCGTGTAAAGTCAGCATCTCAATTTCGGAAGAAAACTCAATAATTCGTAAAATATATTTATCAATGAAAATTATTCAATCTTTTTGTTCCTCAAACTGCAGCTCAGCTCCTCAGCCCTTCAGCCAGCACCTCTTTGAAATACCACTCTCATTCTGTGTCCTCTTGACCGCACTGACCCACGGTAAAGAACTGACCCATCCTGAGCAACCCTGACCCATCCTCAGCAACCCTGACCCATCCTCAGCAACCCTGACCCATCCTCAGCAACTCTGACCCATCCTCAGCAACTCTGACCCATCCTCAGCAACCCTGACCCATCCTCAACAACCCTGACCCATCCTCAACAACCCTGACCCATCCTCAGCAACTCTGACCCATCCTCAGCAACTCTGACCCATCCTCAACAACCCTGACCCATCCTCAGCAACTCAGACCCATCCTCAGCAGCCCTGACCCATCCTCAGCAACTCTGACCCATCCTTAACAACCCTGACCCATCCTCAGCAACTCTGACCCATCCTCAACAACCCTGACCCATCCTCAGCAACTCTGACCCATCCTCAGCAGCCCTGACCCATCCTCAGCAACTCTGACCCATCCTCAGCAGCCCTGACCCATCCTCAGCAACTCTGACCCATCCTCAACAACCCTGACCCATCTTCAGCAACTCTGACCCATCCTCAGAAGCCCTGACCCATCCTCAGCAACCCTGACCCATCCTCAGCAACTCTGACCCATCCTCAGCAACTCTGACCCATCCTCAGCAACCCTGACCCATCCTCAACAACCCTGACCCATCCTCAGAAACTCTGACCCATCCTCAACAACCCTGACCCATCCTCAACAACTCTGACCCATCCTCAGCAGCCCTGACCCATCCTCAGCAACTCTGACCCATCCTCAGCAACTCTGACCCATCCTCAGCAACCCTGACCCATCCTCAGCAACTCTGACCCATCCTCAGAAGCCCTGACCCATCCTCAGCAACCCTGACCCATCCTCAGCAACTCTGACCCATCCTCAACAACTCTGACCCATCCTCAGCAACTCTGACCCATCCTCAACAACCCTGACCCATCCTCAACAACTCTGACCCATCCTCAGCAGCCCTGACCCATCCTCAGCAACTCTGACCCATCCTCAACAACCCTGACCCATCCTCAGCAACTCTGACCCATCCTCAGCAGCCCTGACCCATCCTCAGCAGCCCTGACCCATCCTCAGTAACCCTGACCCATCCTCAGCAGCCCTGACCCATCCTCAGCAACTCTGACCCATCCTCAGCAGCCCTGACCCATCCTCAGCAACTCTGACCCATCCTCAGCAACCCTGACCCATTTCGACCCTCAGGATCTGGTTGGTCTCATCTTCACCAACCGAAGCAATGCAAGCAAGGTGAGCGCGCTCAGCAGGGGGGGGGGTGTCAGTCATTTCAGAATGCCAAACGGCAGCTTCCTCGCCACCGGCTGGCAGTCGGCCGCCACCGCGGCAGCCCCGCCGCACTCCGCCGCCATCAGCTGCAGCAGCAGCGGCGGCGTCGGCTCCGCCATCTGCTGCTTCATCGCCTTCCCAGCCAGCTTCTTTTTTGATTTCGTTGATGCCTCATCGCGTCGGGTCGCCGCCGCCTGCCGTCTGAAATGGGAGAAAATCGACTGGCTTTGCCGTCTTTCTTGACCCACTATGACCTACATGACCTACCCTGACCCACTATGACCTGCATGACCTACCCCTGACCCACTATGACCTGCATGACCTACCCCTGACCCACTATGACCTGCATGACCTACCCCTGACTCACTATGACCGGCATGATCTACCCCTGACCCACTATGCCTCAGTCTGACCCACTGAACCACCAAAAACTTGACCCATCCTGACCCATTTAATTTTGGCCCATTTCTACGCACTCAGCGGCTCACCTGCAGTCGCTCAGGTCGGCCATAGGCGGCCCCCAGGCGGCTCCCAGCCGGCAGCCGATGCCGTAGACGGTCAGCACCGCCCTGGCCGCCGCGGCCGCCTCTGTAGCCATGTCGAGCGTCAGGGGCCGTCGCTGCCAGTAGGCGTGGCCCGCCGCGTCCTCCTCCACGACGGCAGGCGACGCAACCGAGCCCGCCGCCGCCGCAGTCAGCTGCAGCAGGGCCCTGAGGCTGACCCGGCGCCGAGGCAGCCCGCTCCTCTCCAGAAGGGTTTCGAACCCCAGACCGACGTCGCAGACTCGGCGCCACCGGCCGAGAGCGAAAGTGTCCGACAGCTCGGCGGCGTCGTCGGCTCCGTAGTGGAAGACCTTCGTGATCTCGGCGGACTGGAAGAGTCGGGCGAGGCCGCCGCGGCTCAGCACCTGCGGCCGGCGGGCCAGGTCGATCAGGTAGGTCGGCGCGGCAGCGGCGGCCGAGGCGGAGGCGCCCTCGCGACTCACCGCTACGGCCAGGAGGACCGGCGGGTGCCTCGGCGGGCCGCCGCGTCGGCAGCTGACAGCCAGCAGTGGCGGCCCTCCGCCGTCGCCGCCGACAGCTTTGCAAACTTCGTCATCCTCGGTGTCGAATCCGTTGCCTAGCAACAGGAGCGCGTCGACGAGGTGCCCGCAGGCGGCCGGGGACTCGAGCAGGCGGACTCCGGCCTGGGCCAGCATCGCCCGCCTGACAGCCTCGGAAGCAGCCGCCGACGACTGCACGGCGACGACGGTGGCTGCAGCCGCTGCGGCCTCGGCTTCTTCGGCAGCTGGGCAGTTGGCGCGCCTCATCACTTGAGAAGCCGACCGGCCCTCTACTGCTTTTTGCAATTTTTCTAAGCTTGCGCTGTGTGCCTTTTATATCAGAGTAGCGTCTTGAATAGACCGTGCAGCTGCGCTCACAATGGAGCTCATTCTCTCTCCTCTGCTGCCTCGGCTCTGTTCAGCACCTGGGCGCCTCGCGGCGGAGTCTCACGCAATATTTTCAATGGCTTTTGGGGTTTGTTTAATTTCCGCTCTGCTGTCTGCGCAGATTCAATTTTTCTGGCTGTCGCAGCAGCTTACTTTCAGTAGAAATAAGCGAATTTGGTACGGCAGTGCCTGCTGGGCGTGCCTTTGCTTATTAAGGCCCCCATGGCCCCTCTGTCGGGTCTAATTATGCCACTCAAGTTTTTTAGGCGCCCCCGCCGCCCTCTGCTGCACTTCAAAGCTCTTCTTCAAGTTCTTCTGCAGCTTCTTTTGCGTTTCTTGTTTGTCCCGTGGGAGAGCGAGAGAGAGAGAGAGAGAGAGAGAGAGAGAGAGAGAGAGAGAGAGAGAGAGAGAGAGAGAGAGAGAGAGAGAGAGAGAGAGAGAGAGAGAGATGTAGTTGGGGCGCTGTTTGAGTAGCTTAGCTGAGCTCTTCAAACACAGCGGGTGGGGACGCTGATTCGTCTGTTTTGATGACTGCGCGAGTTGGCGGGCCATCAGGGTGCGGGCGCGTGAGCTGCTGCCGACTCCGCCGCGCTGGACAAACAAGTCGCCAGAAGGTGGGGGCGCAGCGTCATTGAGCGCAAGCAGCTCTACTGAGCTTTGATCTGTCAGAAACTCTGGAAGTCATTCAGACCATCCAAGGAATGCCAGCAAAAATGAGGCATATGAAAATGCTCTCTCTCAGACTCTTCTAGCTGTTCTTCGTGACGGAGAACTGATGAACTCAGAGCTGTCAACTGCTGGGTTTTAGTCTAGTAGTTGGAGCGTCGGAATCACGACTGAAAGGTCAGGGGTTCGATTCTCAACCCAACTCGGAACAATTTGTGTCCTTGAGCCAGCCACTTAATTCTGCATTGCTTCAGTTTATCCATTGCGGTAAAATGGGTGTGGAGTAATTGAGGGTGTGTGTGGCGACCCCGGTCCTTGAACTGAACAGCCGTACCTTCAGTTGTTGGTTGCACATCTGCCAATTAGGGCAAGGTGTAATCAATTGTTGTTATTATTTTTATGTCAATCATGTAAATATCGAATCCCCTGGAGATTTAAGCTCGCTGTTTAATTTCTAAAATACGAACTTCACGATGGACAACTTCTCAAGTTCCTGTTGTTTTCCAAAGTAACCTGGTAAGGAAATCTGCCTTCAAATAACACAGCAGTTTTTTTAGTTTCTGCTCAACTAGCCTCAGGCTCAAGACATCGCACCATCCAGCCATGCAGAGCAAAGCTGTATTCACAACACACACAGTGAGTCGGCATCTGTGACCATCATCGAGTTTCGCTTCTGCGCTGCACTCAATAAAAGTGTGAGAACGAGTCGCATTCCCCAGCCCTGTCTGTCCTCGCGAGCGCTGCACTCAGGTAACAATAAAAATGTTCAGTAGGGCGAGGCTCGGTGAGACGAGTCATGAGAATGGACTGACGAGCCGAGTGTCTGCGCGCCCGCCCCCCTCCGCTGCCCCCCTGCGGCGGGCCCGCCCGGCCCATTGGTGGCAGCTAGCCCCTGCCCACGCGCCTGGGCAGCTGTGCCGCCGCATTTCAGTGTCCGCTCACGGCTCTGCAAGGACAAGCGCATAGGAACTGATCTGTTCTGCTCTTCTGCTCAGCAGCTTTCAACATGGCTGATTTTCTCAAAGCGTTCGAGGCAATCGACACCGACTTCAGCGGTGAGATCACCAAACAGGAGCTGGAGGAGTATTGCAAAAAGCAGGAGTTTGACGATCGGTTCATTCAGGTGAGTTTACTGTTCATCTTGGTTGCCAAAGCTCGAAAAGTGCAACCCGTTCAACTGAACCTTTGTCGCCTTTTGCTAGAAATGGCTGGACCTGTTCGACGCCGACAACAGCGGCACAATCACGGTTGAGGAGTACTGCGAGACCTTAGGACTCACGCCCAACACTGACTACATGTGAGGCTGCCGTTGTATGCAACTCAGTTGAAATAGATATTGCATTCATAGTATAGGAATAGGGATATGAAGAGGTACTTACATGTACATGCGTTGGCACTTGTGTCATGCAATGAAAGCGTCGCTTGGGGAAGAGATTGAATGGAGTGAGGTGGGCGGAGGAGTGTCGTCCATAAAGTAGCAGCAAGCAACGAACCCTGCTGCACACAGAGAGAAAGTGGAGACCCGCCGAGTGAACGCCGGGCCTCCAGGCACAGGAGTCGATGAAGCCGACCAATACGCGGTTCAATCCAGCGGCAACGATGGCGAAATTGACGACAGTCTGGACAATGTTCAAATCTTGGCCGTGGACGATCAGCTGCCGGAGGACCTGATGCGCACTATTGTCCGACTGGCTCGAGAAGGCCAGGCCGTCTACAGCCTGGAGAAGGACATCGCCAAGCACATCAAGGCCGGGCTGGATGATCTGGACGGGCGGGCCTGGCACGCCATCGTTGGCCGCTTCCAGTACGGCTCGTTCTGTACGCACGAGGTCGGTCGCATGCTGCACTGCTTTGTTGGCCGGTTTGCGGTCCTAGTGTGGCGCACCCCGGACTATTAGAAGATGTGAATTCTTGAGAATATACGGTAGTGCATTGGTTGCTTTTTAGCTCCCTTTATTAATGATCTCCGCTCGCCTTGTTAACTCAGTTGCCCTTACGTTGTAAATGTACAAGTGGCATAAACCAGTTTTGTGTGGAACAAAGCTTTTATTTAAACTTAACGTACATAAAAATAATTCTGTTAGGCAAGCAAACTATTGTTTAATTATTTTCACTGTTTCTCTTATCGCGTGCTGTGCTGACGACGTTCACTATGAAAAGTTTTGAAATTTTAATAAAGACCAAGTTACACGAGTATCCAATTCATTTTTTTCGCTTCACTTAAACAGCAAAGTGTAGCTGAGTGATATGTATTACTCGATTCATTTGAACCAAGAATGTTTTTATTATTAATACCGAAAATACTCGCTAATCGTTTGATGAGGTATAACAAAATCTTTTGAAACCGAAAAGTTTCTAAAAGTTAAAAAATAGAAAGCAAAAACTTTGAGTTTTATTGTATTCTATGTCTTTATTTCTTTGAATAAGCCTTAAGAAAAGGAGCAAATATTTATCGGGAATACTAAATTCATAAAATCAAATTCATTTTTCGACTGGAAAGCGCGCAACGCAACTCATTCTTTTTACTTCGTACTGTATAAATAATAACTGAACTTCTACTCAGATTCTTGATAGCTCCCGTTTGACGCAAAAAGCTCGTGAACTATCTTTTATCGATTTATATCTGACAGGCAACAAAACTAATTAAAAGGTAAACACAAACATAAAATTATGAAAGCTCATGATTTGGCCTTTTGCATAGCATTAAATTAATTTTTAAGGGTCTTTTTAGCCTCTAAATATACAGCTTAAATATTAAATGACAAGAATGAATAAAATTAACTACTACACAAATATCATAAGATAAGATGATCACACTAGCTAAATAAGATAAAACATGCAGATATGTGCTATACAATGTAGCTTTGTATTGCTTTAATCACAGGTTCAAAGAAAGAAATGCAGAGGCAAAAAAAATCGATTATTTTTAGTTAACCTTTGCTCAAGTTATAACTAAAATATATGCTTACAAAAGTTCTCTATTGTTTGTTTGGTCTAGAGTCAATTATTTTGCCAGTTATATACTTAGCTTAGTCTGCTCATCAACAATAACATCTTGTATTATTATGTAAATTGGGGGAACATTAAAAATAGAGAAATTGACAATAAAATAGACACTTTTTAATATGCATTGCTGTTTACATGGCTGTAAATCATTAAATTCAATTTAAAGCCATATTAAAGATTTTTAATTATCTGTATTGTGTTCTATTTTTTATAACAGATCTTGGATTCTTGAAATTGAAATTCGAATAGAATATTAAAATAAACCAGTTATTGCATAATTATTGTATGCATCTGATTTATTACTGACATGGTCCGTTTGTGATTTAGCTTGCAGGAGCACAATTTTTCAAAATTTAGGTAGATTTTTCTGTCGAATGCTGCTTTGTAGTTTAACATTGATTTTTTGCCTGAATGATTGAATTTCTCTTCAATGAAAGCATATATTTACTTTATATTTCTTGTGCACATTATTAACGTTTGAATGAAATTGAAGCTATAGTTTGTCTTGGACAAGAAATGAGATCTCAATTTTTCCACCCTTTCAATCTCTGATGCCTAATTACGAATACTTAGGCATTTTTGCCTAATTTTTGTTGCCATTGGTTACGACTCCGGTTTTCGCATGAAATCTCCTTGAGGCTCAACATTAATTTTTAAAAGTCAGCCGCAAAACGGTCATGTTTATCCAGTTAAAATCTCAGTCAAACACAGTGAGAGATGAATGATCTGAACCTGCTTGAAGCTGCAGCCACTGCGGACTTCCCTGTGCCGATCTGATCCACCCCAACCTCAGTCAGCAAAATCCCGCCCGTTAATCTAATTCAGCCCCGTCAGGAGCTGAGCAAACCAATACTTAATCCCTGGATTTCATGAGCTCGGCGCTCGTCTGGGGAGCGGGCGGCCAGTACTGGGGAGGAGGCTGGTAGGGTCCGGGGGGGGACGCGGATTCGCCCCAGTCTCTAAGCTGAGGCCGGGTCTCCCCGGGGCCGTCTGCCAATACTGCTGTATGATTTTATTAGCCAGCCGATACTCATGGGCTCGTATATAATAAGGCAGTAGCACGCAGTGTTCCCGAATGCTCTTTCTTATCCTACAGTTTTATGCAGCACCGGCAGCATTCAGCAATTTCTCTGAGCACTCGAGGCCAACCCCCAATTCTGCACCTTCCAGACAGCATGAGCGCCCCGGAACAGCCAGCGCAGGAGGTGCCCCGCACCGAGCTGGAGGAGATCCAGCTGCTCATGAACCAGAAGACCGATGAGGTGAGCCAGCTTCATCTGTTAATTTTTATGATTTACAAATTACCTGCAGTTTGAGACTCAACTTATAAAAAAATAGTGCTAGTTAGATGCCGACGCATTGGCCTATCTGATTGTAGTTATAGTTACTCTGCCTGTCTACCCCGTAGACAAATACTTTAATCCGGTTCCCGAGGCGATGCAAAACCTCAGCCGGAGATTGATCCCCCGGATCGATAGGACTCGCAGCGGGAGAATTCTGTGGCTGGGGATGCCAGATTCTGGGTGCGCTCCGATACCCCCCCCCCCTTAGCTGTTCGAACCCTGCCGGTCAGTCGGGAGGCTGCAGACAAGCTCATTCCTTCGCTGCCTTTCTCTTGCGGGCCGCTGCAACTGGCGAACACGGGGAAGGGAGATGATGAAGCTAGAAGAAAGCTGCAGCTGCCGGGGAGCTGTGGACCAATAAAGAATATACATACCGGGGAGGCTGGGGCGGAGTATTAAGCATTGATTTTGCTGAAGGGGCGGCAGTGCTCAGCCCGGCCTGCCCGCTCCCCATCCCCAGCCTCCCCGCTATTCACTGCTCGGCATGTTTTTAGGACTGAGCCGGGTGAAGGGAAAGGAGAGGAGAGAAGAGAGATGAGGCAGGCGGGGAGCCCAGCCTCTCGGGGGAGCTGAGCACGCATAGCCGTCCCCTTCTCATTTTTTGCGCCGCCGCGGGCCACCCCGCCTGCCCAGCCCGGACGGACAGAGAAATTGGGGGAGCGGAGAGTGAGGGGAGAAATGGGGACGCAAGACGGCGGGAGAGGCGAGCAGCGGGTGAGCGGCGGTTCGTCCTGTGAGCTGCCGGGCCCGCAGCTCCGCACTCTCCGATCCCTCGCTCTCTTCCACAGCGGCCGAGGAAAGTGGGGATTAAAGTGCATTTGAAGGTCCGAGATCGGGCTCAGAGCCCCTCTTCCCCCGCCCCTTGGCCTTCCTAGCTTGGCAGGCAGCCAATTTCTGTAGAAGATGGAGAAGCGGAGGCTGGGGTGGCTGAGTTGGAACCGGTTCCAACTGGTCTTCGAACGCCCGCAGAGGAAGAGCTTGTCATGATGAGGCATCTATTTTTGTGTCGGCTCTCTCCGGGTGCGAGTTCGAGTCCCGGGAGGTCGAGTCTCCTCCGGCATTTCCCAGACTTGCCGACCCGGCGAGAAGGCGGGGCAGAGTGACTGACAGCTGGCCGGGAAAAAGGGCTCTGAGCACCTTTTCATTTCCCCCTAGCCATGCAGACAGCCTCACCGGTCCCGCCAGCTTACTAAATCCCTACCTCGCTTCCTCATTCTGCCGCAGTCCCGCGGGAGCCCGAAGGGGCAGGCCGTTTTGCACTCTTCCTTCCGTCACCTTCTGCGGCTTGTTGAGGCTCCGCGCGGCTGGAGAAGGATGAAGAAGGATCTCGTGACGGGGGAAAAACGAGAGAGAAAGAAGAGGGAATGAGAGCTGGGAGAGGGGAAGGGGGTGCCCTGGCCATTAGCTAAACGGTGCGGACACCCCACGGCTCAAGGAGGAGGCGCGGAGGCTGGGGAAGTCGGCAGCCCGGAGAAGAGACAGCGCAGGGATGAAGCTGGACAAGAAAGGAGAGGCGAGGCTGCCTGAACCCCATCAACCAAGCTACAAGAGGCTCTGGGGGACTCCGCCTTCCCCTCCTCCCCCCGTCTTGCATTCCTGATGAGACCTGGCTGTGGGACGGGGATGCGAGCCCAATATAATATAATAGATGCCCTCAGTGCCTCGGAGTTCACCGGGCAGGGGGCGAAGGGAGAGGGGAGAAAGGGGAATTTGACTCGCCGCGTTGAGAGGCTGCGCCATCGCGGCCCCCCCCCCCCCCGCTTTCTTGTTTATCTCCACGGCGTCGAAAAACTGCTCCGTTCGGGCAGCCTCGCCCCGATATCGCTACTAGCAGTAGGCGGAAGCGCGCGCGACGCAATTCCAGCTGTGAGTGCGCGCGGCCACCTGAGCTCCCGCATTCAGATCCCACCAGCCTTGGCAGCGGCAGGCCAGCAGGCCAGTTCATTGTTGAGGCCGGCCAGCATTTGTTGACCGTGAGCACAGAGCAGAGAGCGCTGGCGGACCAGCAGGGGGGGGGGCGGGGAGGGCCACAAACAAATGCCTCCCGCTGCCAGAAAAAACATTGCAGCGATCCCACAGCGTACGCTGCTGCCGGGGAGGTGCGGGAAGGGAGGGAGAAGGAGTCAGAGGAACTCATCAATCAGCTCTGCGCCACCCCGCTAGGCATTTTAATGTATCCGGGCTGTATATTATTAGGGAGCAGAGCGGCCCCGCCCCCAGCCCGTGCCAGCGGCTGCCAAAGACCTTCCTGACCGACTGCCCCTGACATGGCTGGAGCCGAAGAGCCAGCCGACGCCACCGCGCCTCCTCTGACTGAGGCGGACGAGATCATGCTGCTGGTGGACCGGGCCCAGACTGAAGTAAACCAGGGGGAGTGGCTGCTTGATAGTTGAGAGTGGCTGCTTGATAGTTGAGAGTGGCTGCTTGATAGTTGAGAGTGGCTGCTTGATAGTTGAGAGTGGCTGCTTGATAGTTGAGAGTGGCTGCTTGATAGTTGAGAGTGGCTGCTTGATAGTTGAGAGTGGCTGCTTGATAGTTGAGAGTGGCTGCTTGATAGTTGAGAGTGGCTGCTGATGGCTCAGTGCATTCACCAAAAGCTCTGTAGAGTTAAGCTGTGCTGGTCTGGGCTGCTTAGTACTCAGCTGAATGGGCTGATTGCACCACACCATCAAAGGCAGCCACCATGAGCGAGTGGCAAATTAGGCTGAGCTCCAGCTACCCTGCTGTGATTGGTTGGCAGCTCTGAGCTCCAGCTACCCTGCTGTGATTGTTTGGCAGCTCTGAGCTCCAGCTACCCTGCTGTGATTGGTTGGCAGCTCTGAGCTCCAGCTACCCTGCTGTGATTGGTTGGCAGCTCTGAGCTCCAGCTATCCCTCCTGTGATTGGTTGGCAGCTCTGAGCTCCAGCTATCCCTCCTGTGATTGGTTGGCAGCTCTGAGCTGCGGCAGTGATACAAAGTGCTGCAACCCCTACAGCCTCAGCGGCAAGTACCAGCTGTACACAGCTCCAGTTCAACAGGCCGTTAATTAAAAAAAAACACTGCTCTGAAGTGCACTCAATCTCTCACCCCCCAATTTCAGTCGCTGGAGTCAACCCGACGAATGGTGTCCATGTGCGAAGCGGTGAGTGAGGCGCCTGGCTGATGTGCCTTCACCTTATTGGCCGCTGCGAGAGAAAGGGAGGGTGACTGGGAGAAACAGGTAGATAAGGGCACAGGTGTGCACAGTTGTGCCAACCCACTGCTTACAGCGCACCGTGTCTCGCCGTCCCACTCTACCGGTGGAATCTGTGCTGTCTTTTTTTGTCTTGTCTGCTATCAAACTTGTCAATCCATCAATATTGTTGGTGACACCTTCATAGCTTACTTTCAAGGTGGAGGGTGCTAAAGTTCTCTTATCGCCTGACTCTCCCACTCCCTGACTCTCCCAATCCCTGACTCTCCCACTCCCTGACTCTCCCACTCCCTGACTCTCCCACTCCCTGACTCTCTCACTCCCTGACTCTCTCACTCCCTGACTCTCCCACTCCCTGACTCTCCCACTCCCTGACTCTCCCACTCCCTGACTCTCCCACTCCCTGACTCTCCAATTTTCACGCATCAGAATTTCAAGTAAATTTGGTATTTGCAGGTTGAGTTTCACTATTGGTACTTGTATAAGTTTCTCCCAACGTTTGTAGTCCAGTGATCCAGTGGATAAAATGCTCTTCATATCCCTCAAGCTGTTCAGTTTACTTAATCTGTTTACTCCCCACCGCCCGCCTTCGCCTCATCAGGCTAAGGAGGCCGGAATTTCCACTCTCGTGATGCTTGACGACCAAGGCGGTGAGGCTCGCTTCCGTGTTGTGCTTTGATTATGCTAATGGCTATCTTTCCTGTTGTAGCAGTCATGATGTCTGCTTTTCTGCACTTTTAGTTTTTTATTGATTTTTACCTGTTCAACATGATTGGATGATTGGTCAGCTGGGAGAAATGGTCAGTTATGATAGCTCGTAATTTGTCAGTTGGGATAAATGGTCAGTTGGGATAATTGGTCAGTTATGATAGCTCGTAATTTGTCAGTTGGGATAAATGGTCAGTTGGGATAATTGGTCAGCTGATAGAAATGGTCAGCTGGGAGATTTATTATTTAAAGTTTACACTCAGGCTTCTGCTAGGCGGATGTCCTTATCAGATGCTGTAGTCTGCAAGAATGTCACCAGCCTTCGGGTTATTTTTGTATTCTTTGCATGCACATACTTTCTGTATTGAATAATTGACCCCGTAGTCCATTAGGGTGAGCAAAAATATGCGTATTGATGCCCCCCGAGTGTGACCCAGTGTACACCGACCCAGCCTGGCACAACCCCGGTGCTCATTCGCCATCTCAGAGCAAATGGACCGCATCGAGGAGGGCATGGACCAGATCAACACGGATATGAAAGATGCCGAGAAGAATCTGGACGATCTGAACAAGTGCTGCGGCCTCTGCATCCTGCCGTGGAACAAGTGAGGGTCAATCTAGTTCGTTTGAAATTACTCGCGCACCAATAGTTAATTTCCTGTCGAACTTTTTTCCTGCCAGAGCCGGCAAAGGCCAGTTCGACAAAAACTTCAAGAAGGACGACGACGGCACTGTGAACACCGACGGGCCTCGGGTGGTGCTCGGCGACAACGGAATGGGACCTCAGGGTGGCTACGTCACCAGGTGAGAGCGGCAGTGTCCTCTCAGGGAGAGTACTACTGAGATTGGATAGAGTGTACACTGGTTGGAGAGGGCCGAGATTGAATAGAGTGTACACTGGGGGACAGGGCCGATATTGGATAGAATGTACACTGGGGGAGAGGGCCGAGATTGAATAGAGTGTACACTGGGGAGAGGGCCGAGATTGGATACAATGTACACTAGGGAGAGGGCCGAGATTGGATAGAATGTACACTGGGGGAGAGGGCCGAGATTGGATAGAATGTACACTGGGGAGAGAGCCAAGATTGGATACAATTTACACTGTGGGAGAGGGCCGATATTGGATAGAATGTACACTGGGGGAGAGGGCCGAGATTGGATAGAGTGTACACTGGGGGAGAACGCCGAGATTGGATTGAATGTACACTGGGGGAGAGGGCCGAGATTGGATAGAGTGTACACTGGGAGAGAGGGCCGAGATTGGATAGAATGTACACTGGGGGAGAGGGCCGAGATTGGATAGAGTGTACACTGGGGGAGAACGCCGAGATTGGATTGAATGTACACTGGGGAGAGGGCCGAGATTGGATAGAATGTACACTGGGGAGAGAGCCAAGATTGGATACAATTTACACTGTGGGAGAGGGCCGATATTGGATAGAATGTACACTGGGGGAGAGGGCCGAGATTGGATAGAGTGTACACTGGGGGAGAACGCCGAGATTGGATTGAATGTACACTGGGGAGAGGGCCGAGATTGGATAGAATGTACACTGGGGAGAGGGCCGAGATTGGATAGAATGTACACTGGGGAAGGAGTACTTAAACAATGTCCTATTCAATTTCAGAATCACGAAGGACGACCGCGAGGACGAGATGGACAACAACATCCAGGAGGTCGGCAACATGGTTGGCAACCTGCGCAACATGGCCATCGACATGGGCAGCGAGATCACTTCGCAGAACAGGCAGCTGGACCGCATCCAGGAGAAGGTGGGTTTGCTTGATCCTACCAGCAGCCGGGGCTCGTGCGCTGCAGTCGTACAGAGTTCAAAGCAAGCAGTTGAAGAAAAAAACTTTTTAATAGCCGAACTTCACAGCTAGTTTTAGTTTCCTGGGGGTTTGCTCTTTGCCATCAGTGCGCATGTACTCCATAGCACAAGCGACGCTGCGCTCCCCGCCCACCCGCAGGCCGCGTCCAACCAGACGCGCATCGAGGGCGCCAACGAGCGGGCGAACAAGATGCTGAAATGAGCCGGCAGCCGGAGGAGCCCGGACCCAGCGGCTCCCCTATCCCAGCAGACAGAGTTTTATCGCGTCTCACTGCTTAGTCTGTTGCGTCTAACTGAACACACCTGTCTGCTGCTATCAGTGCATATTCATATTTATACATATTAATATATATATATCTATTAAGTACATGAATTCAGAATGTACACCCTGGCTGGGGTCGAAATCCGCCGGCCCCTTGTTTTTACCGAATTCATTTTTCAGTTCCTCTCTCAGTTTTTTGCACCTGTTGCTGCATCACCTCATCGCCTCCCCAGCTGCATCAGTTCGCACGAATATTGCCGCGTTTATCCGAAAATTTCTACAATATTCCGCCGTTTTCATTTTCTGTGCTTCAGCAAAAAGTTGATTGTCAATTTTCTGTTAAATTTTCCTCTGCATACTACTCACGCCGGCGCCAGCGTTACAAGTAGCTAGGAAGGGGCATTGACTGCGCCTTGACCTCACAGCTGCAGATTTAATCAACCCGCAGTCCCCCCGATTGCCCCATCGCATCATCTGCCCGCCTGACTGCATAATAAAGGCACGAGTTCGCGCCCGAGGCATAGATAAATATATATACATTTATCTATGTTTATTTAAAACCAATCAAACATGGCTTGGCTTCTTTATTTCTGTTTGAACGATAGCGCCTAGGCCCGAGTGTTTCCAGTCCAAGTGCGTAGTATCACAATTAATATGCAAGGACTACTAGAAGGGCACCGGTCGATAAGCTGGTGAATTCATTAATCTGCCGTGAAAATGACCTTCAATGTTACTCACAGTTTTTCAAAATTATACAAAAAATCCCGCAAAATTTTTCCAAGCAGTCCCTGTAAATTTATCGGCAATTTGCTTAGGTTTCTACTGGCAGTAGAATACCTAGGCTATGTTTCGCTTTTTCAATAGCGGCAAAACTGCCGCAGTCCATGCGTCTCATCTCAAAAAGTGTTACACAGAGACAGCTGATTGGAGATAAACTGACAAGCTGGTATGAGATTGAGCCATATTTCCATTTTTTAGTTTATTGACTGCTTCGATTGGCTCCATCAGGCTGCGGCAAGTGCAGATAAGGGCGACAGATTTCATCCTGAACGTGGGTCGGCCAGTGCCACAGTGCAGCGTGTACTTTAATTAGAAATCCAGCCAGCAAAGGAACTCTATGTCTACTTTGCTATACCTGATCCCCAGGGGAAGCAGAGACCGAGGAGCAAGTTTTTTGCCTAGGAAGGGGAGCAAGAGCTTTTTTCTAAGCATCTGACCCCCCCCCCTGCCCCCTGACCTCCCCTGAGTGGCTCCCGGATTGAATTCAAGCAATAATCTCAAATTTCAGGGACAGGTGCCCCTCTGCCCCCCCCCATTCCGCAGTGCATAACGCCACCGAGTCAGTGGTGCCAATACTTTGGCCATAGACATCTTCTCAGCGGGCGGGCTGCCTTCTTTCTTTATCCTTCTGAATGAGACTCAAACGATTTCGCTTAAATTGGAAACTAAAGGGGAGAAGGTCGCTATGGCAACGAACCGCCAATGGAAACGGATCTGCCGTCTGTGGTCGTTCTGAGTTGAGCCATCAGCTGAGAGCAGGATTCCCAAAGCAAAGCAGATTAGCATAAGGATAGAATAGGCCTTATTAACCTTAGCTTGAACCTGCCTAGCAACTAAACGGCAAGTTTAAAAATCTCCCAGGCCCAGAGGCAGCAGCAGCAGCAGCCGGAGCCGCAGGGGCAACCGCCGCAGGTTTTCCACCCACCCGAGCAGCTGAGCCGCTGCGCGCACATCGGCTCGCTGACAGCCTACCGAGATGCCTACCTGCGCTCCATCACTGCGCCCGACGACTTCTGGCGCGAGGCTGCCGACTCGCTGCTCGACTGGCGCCACAGGCCGGACGACTGGCGCCAGGCACCGGTGACGCGTCAGAATCTCGACAAGCGGCGCGAGGGCGGCGTCGACTGCCGCTGGTTCGCCGGCTGGCGGCTCAACGCCTGCCACAACGCGCTGGACCGGCACGTTGCCGCCGGCCTCGGCGACCGCGTCTGCCTGCACTGGGAGGCCAACGAGCCCGACGGCGCCGGCCACGCCGTCACCTACGCGCAGATGCTCGCCCGGGTGCGCCGGCTGGCCCGCGCCCTGTCCGGCGCCGGCGTCCGGCGCGGCGACCGAGTCTGCGTCTACATGGCCAACGTGCCGCAGCAGGTGGAGGCGCTGCTCGCCTGCGCCCGCCTCGGCGCCGTTCACGTCGTCGTCTTCGCTGGCTACTCGGCCGAGTCGCTGGCCGAGCGGCTGCTGGACGCCGGAGCTCGAGTCCTGCTCACCTGCGACTTTGCCTGGCGCGGCCACCGGCGCCTCGGCCTCAAGCCCATCGCTGACGCCGCCATGCGCGCCTGCGCCGAGGCCGGCGCTGAAATCCGTGCCTGCTTCGTCCTGCGCCGCGCCGACGACCAGCCCTGCCCGATGGAGGCCGGCCGCGACCAGCCCTGGCCGGAGCCCCCATCAGAGGGCGACGAGGACTTTGACGAGGCCTCCGGGCCGCCGCCGGAGTGGCTGGACGCCGAGGAGCCGCTGTTCGCCCTGCACACCAGCGGCAGTACTGGAAAGCCGAAGGCGCTGCTGCACAGCACCGGCGGCTACCTGGTCTACGCCGCCTTCACCACCCGCCTGGCCTTTGATATGCGGCCGCCCACCGTGCACTGGTGCACCGCCGACCTGGGCTGGATCACCGGCCACTCCTACCTGGTCTACGGGCCCCTCCTGCTCGGCGCCACCTGCGTCATGCTGGAGGGCCCGCCCTGCTGGCCGGAGCCCGGCCGCTGCTGGCGGGTGGTGGACCGCTACAAAGTCGAGTCGTTCTACACCGCGCCCACGCTGCTGCGCGCCCTCATGCGGGCCGGAGACTCCCAGTTTGAGGGCAGCAGCCGCAGCTCCCTGCGCGTCCTCGGCTCCGTTGGCGAGCCTATCAACCCGGAGGCCTGGCTGTGGCTGCACGCCAAGGTCGGCTCCGGCCGCTGCCCCGTGGTGGACACCTACTGGCAGACGGAGACCGGCGGTCACGTGATCGCCCCTCTGCCGGGCGCCACGCCGGCCAAGCCCGGCTCCGCCTGCCTGCCGCTGCCCGGCGTCCGGCCGGTGCTGCTGGACCCGGACACCGGCCGGGAGCTGGACGGGCCGGCCGAAGGCCACCTGGCGTTCGGGCCGCCGGCCTGGCCGGGCCTGGCCCGCAGCATCCTTGGCGACCACGAGCGCTTTGAGCGGACCTACTTCTCCGCATTCCCCGGCTACTACTGCTGCGGCGACGGCGCCAGGCGCGACGCCGACGGCTACCTGTGGATCACCGGCCGGGTCGACGACGCCATGAACGTCAGCGGCCACCTGATGAGCTCTGCGCAGCTCGAGGTTGCCCTTCTGCGCCACCCCGCTCTGGCCGAAGCCGCTGTGGTCGGCCGGCCCCACGACGTCAAAGGTGAGGCCGCCTGCGCCTTCCTCGTGCTGAAGGAGGACGACGGCTGCGGGCTGGACGAGCGGCTGCGGGCGAGCCTGCGTGGCCTGGTGCGCGAGGTCATCGGGCCGTTCGCCGTGCCGGACCACCTGCTGCGCGTGGCCGCCCTGCCGAAGACCCGCTCCGGCAAGGTGATGCGCCGCGTTCTGCGCCTCCTGGCCGCCGGCCGCGACCCCCGCTGCGTCGGCGACCTCAGCGCCCTGGCGGAGCCGCACTGCCTGGAGCAGCTGCGGGCGGCCGTGGAGGCGGAGTTCGGTCGGGTGCGGGAAATTCCCGCCGCGGACTGAATTGAATGGTTGCTATTTTTGGGCTCTGATTGGGTCTATTTTTAGACAGGGGATTTCCCATTGGATACTGAGGCCAATGTGGCTAGTCGGTCTTATACTCAATATGGTTATCTTTAAAAGGAATTTTTATTGTTATTTCATAATTTTACACATTTTTAATCAAAATCGTTAATCTGCTTTTAGTTAGCAAAGCAACTTTGTGCTTTGACACGTCCAAGTTTACTGCGACTTTTTGCTTTTGTTACACATCAACATTTTTATTGTGCTGTTTTTTATTACTTCAGAGTAGAATAGACTCGCGCTGATTGAGTGTGGAATACTAATTCATCATATTTAGCCTTTCTAGTTAATTTCTCATCCCCATAGCAACTAAGGATTTGCCTTGGACACAGCAGCTCAGATAGGCTATGAGCTGCCTGTCAGTCAATACGAACCTGTTTGCACATAATAAGCATAATAATAAGTATAAAACCAGTGGCTGTTTGCCCTTCTCTTTCTCTCTCACACGCGAGAATTTTTGACAGGTCAGAGGCAGCTGACTCGAAAACGGCCCAGCTTGTTGGCGCTGGCATCTGGCATGGAGAGCTCGAACCAGAGCCCCGGAGTGTCCGGAGGGTTTCAATTTGCTTGCACAGCAGACAGGGGAGCTGTCCGACCTTGTCTACCAGAGCCCCCTGTGCAAACTGTTGGCAACTCGACATTCAGAACGCCAGACTCCCGAGAAGTTTCTCATAAATTCAATGAAAGATGCAAGATGAGGCACGAGCTCCCCTGCCTGCTGTGTGGCAGCTGAAGAACTATCAGGAACTGGGGTGCCAGTCAGTCCAAGTTCTCTTTTAAGTTGGCCTTGGCGCTGGGAGCCGCAGATCTCCCTGTCAGATACGGGGGGGCCGCCGCCACCGCTGCCATGCCTGTCAAAATTTTCCCAACTAGGAAATTTTTCCAAAGCTGTTTGCCTGACCAACAACTGTCCGAAACTGTGTGGTCATGTTGCTTTCGCAAATCTTTTGTTGCAGAAATTGGCGCAGTTCTGGGCTGACATCTCTGGGCAGCAGCCAATATTTGGGTCTTTGTCGCAGCACTGTGCCAGCCGCATTTTGTGTTCTTCCCATGCTAAATTTCACACAGGTTGTATTAGCGGTAGCCAGCTAGCAGTGCACCAACTCTCTGTGCGTCTATTTTTTCATTTAGAATTTGCTTTCAGAGCACGCTTTCATACTACTGACGCCATCAGTAACCAGTATAGACTGCCGAGTTTTAGCAAGAATTTTGTTAGCATGTTTATTTTTATATATTTAATTTCTGCTCCAGCTGCAGTGCTGGGCGGCACGGACCTCCTGTTTACAAATACATGTTGTGCGCCGCTTAGCAGTATCGACTTTAGTGGCATTCAATATTAATCTTTAGTCTGACTTCAGCAGTTCTCAAGTTCTTTTTTACTGTCGTTGAACATTGAAAAATGGATGAAAGTAATATAAATTTTTGGTGTAACTCTTTGTGACTTGACTCAGACTCTGTTCTATTAGACTCAGACTCCATTCTATTAGACTCAGACTCTGCTCTATTAGACTCAGACTCTGATCTATTAGACTCAGACTCTGCTCTATTAGACTCAGACTCTGCTCTATTAGACTCAGACTCTGCTCTATTAGACTCAGACTCTGTTCTATTAGACTCAGACTCTGCTCTATTAGACTCAGACTCTGCTCTATTAGACTCAGACTCTGATCTATTAGACTCAGACTCTGTTCTATTAGACTCAGACTCTGCTCTATTAGACTCAGACTCTGATCTATTAGACTCAGACTCTGCTCTATTAGACTCAGACTCTGCTCTATTAGACTCAGACTCTGATCTATTAGACTCAGACTCTGTTCTATTAGACTCAGACTCTGCTCTATTAGACTCAGACTCTGATCTATTAGACTCAGACTCTGTTCTATTAGACTCAGACTCTGTTCTATTAGACTCAGACTCTGTTCTATTAGACTCAGACTCTGTTCTATTAGACTCAGACTCTGCTCTATTAGACTCAGACTCTGTTCTATTAGACTCAGACTCTGCTCTATTAGACTCAGACTCTGCTCTATTAGACTCAGACTCTGTTCTATTAGACTCAGACTCTGCTCTATTAGACTCAGACTCTGCTCTATTAGACTCAGACTCTGCTCTATTAGACTCAGACTCTGTTCTATTAGACTCAGACTCTGTTCTATTAGACTTAGACTCTACTCTATTAGACTCAGACCCTGCCCAGAGACACTCAGACCCTGCCCAGAGACACTCAGACCCTGCCCAGAGACACTCAGACCCTGCCCAGAGACACTCAGACCCTGCCCAGAGACACTCAGACCCTGCCCAGAGACACTCAGACCCTGCCCAGAGACACTCAGACCCTGCCCAGAGACACTCAGACCCTGCCCAGAGACACTCAGACCCTGCCCAGAGACACTCAGACCCTGCCCAGAGACACTCAGACCCTGCCCAGAGACACTCAGACCCTGCCCAGAGACACTCAGACCCTGCCCAGAGACACTCAGACCCTGCCCAGAGACACTCAGACCCTGCCCAGAGACACTCAGACCCTGCCCAGAGACACTCAGACCCTGCCCAGAGACACTCAGACCCTGCCCAGAGACACTCAGACCCTGCCCAGAGACACTCAGACCCTGCCCAGAGACACTCAGACCCTGCCCAGAGACACTCAGACCCTGCCCAGAGACATTCAGACCCTGCCCAGAGACACTCAGACCCTGTCCAGAGACACTCAGACCTTGCCCAGAGACACTCGGACCCTGCCCAGAGACACTCAGACCCTGCCCAGACTCAGACCGCACCAAGCTGCTACTCCCAACGCCTGAAGGTCCCAAAGCAGCCAGCCTGATGCAGCGCGGCAGTCCGTGGCACCCCAGACAGCGGGAAGCTACAAGAGGCAGAAAGTTGCGTCATTAAGAATTCGCTTTGACTGCTCAAGAGAAGCGGCCGGGTCCCCGACGGGACTCCGCCGCGGCAGCAGCGCGGGGCTTCGCAGATCAAAGCACCGCTGCGCTCATCCGTCTGTCTTCTGCTTGAGCCCTGCGGGATTAGCTGCTTCTCAATTATTTTCCCACCGTGCGGATCCCAACATAGGGGGGGCGGGGCTTCTGTGCCGCAGGAGAGGCGAGAGCACAAGCGTCCGAGTCGATTCGGAGACAGATGCAGAAACACAGCGAGAGCTGATGAAGCCGCTTGCCCCCACCGATATCCCCGCACTTGCAGAATCCTCAGTATCTCTCACGGCTAGAAACTTCCCTCCCCATCAGGAGGGAATCTTATCCTCCGACGCGCTGGGGAACAAGTTTCCCACGGCAAAGGGGGGGGGGCTCAAGTGGCAGAGAGAAAGAGAGCGGGAGTGCGAGATCAAGAACTCGCTGCCACTACTCCCAGCTCGGGCTGAAGGGCCGAGTCTGGCAGGCAGGGCAGCCTCTGATTGAGTTAGGGCCGCTGAGGACCGCGGAGGCCTCGGTAATTGGGGCTGGGATTTCGGAGCCGGGCTCCACCTTCCCTCACTGGCCTCTCGCCTGCCTCGAAAATTCGATAACCCGAGGGAGGGCCCAAGAAAACTGCCTCTCCACACGGAGGAGGCTGGCCGGGGCGATGCTGAGCAGCACTGACTCACTGCCTGCTCACCGCCTCCTCCAGCTGCCCTTCACCTGGCCGGGGACTTCTGACTCCGCATCCCCATCTGCCTCTCCATTTGGCGATTTCTCAGATTGCCAATTCCGGGAATTGCGAAACTCGTTGCTCGAGTGGACTTTTCGTTCCTGGTTGAATGGCGCCAGTGTCCGAGCTGGACTGGGTGCTGATGGCGCCAGTGTCCGAGCTGGACTGGGTGCTGATGGCGCCAGTGTCCGAGCTGGACTGGGTGCTGATGGCGCCAGTGTCCGAGCTGAGTTGGGTGCTGATGGCGCCAGTATCCGAGCTGGACTGGGTGCTGATGGCGCCAGTGTCCGAGCTGGACTGGGTACTGATGGCGCCAGTGTCCGAGCTGAGTTTGGTGCTGATGGCGCCAGTGTCCGAGCTGAGTTTGGTGCTGATGGCACCAGTGTCCGAGCTGAGTTTGGTGCTGATGGCACCAGTGTCCGAGCTGAGTTGGGTGCTGATGGCGCAAGTGTCCGAGCTGAGTTGGGTGCTGATGGCACCAGTGTCCGAGCTGGACTGGGTGCTGATGGCGCCAGTGTCCGAGCTGGACTAGGTGCTGATGGCGCAGAAGAGATGGCAGAATAGATGACAGAGTAGATGGCAGTGGAGATGGCAGAGGAGATGGCAGGGAGATGGCAGGAGAGATGGCAGAATAGATGGCAGAGGAGATGGCAGGGGAGATGGCAGAGGAGATGGCAGAGGCGATGGCAGAGTAGATGGCAGAATAGATGGCAGAGGAGATGGCAGGGGAGATGGCAGAGGAGATGGCAGGGGAGATGGCAGAGTAGATGGCAGTGGAGATAGCAAAGGAGATGGCAGGGAGATGGCAGGAGAGATGGCAGAGGAGATGGCAGAGGAGATGGCAGAGGAGATGGCAGAATAGATGGCAGAGGTGATAGCAGGGGAGGTGGCAGAGGAGATGGCAGAGGTGATGGCAGGGGAGATGGCAGAGGAGATGGCAGAGGAGATGGCAGAGGAGATGGCAGAGGTGATGGCAGAGGAGATGGCAGAGGTGATAGCAGGGGAGATGGCAGAGGAGATGGCAGGGGAGATGGCAGTGGAGATGGCAGAGGTGATGGCAGGGGAGATGGCAGAGGAGATGGCAGGGGAGATGGCAGTGGAGATAGCAAAGGAGATGGCAGGGAGATGGCAGGAGAGATGGCAGAGGAGATGGCAGAGGAGATGGCAGAGGAGATGGCAGAGGTGATAGCAGGGGAGATGGCAGAGGAGATGGCAGGGGAGATGGCAGTGGAGATGGCAGAGGTGATGGCAGGGGAGATGGCAGAGGCGATGGCAGGGGAGATGGCAGAGTAGATGGCAGTGGAGATAGCAAAGGAGATGGCAGGGAGATGGCAGGAGAGATGGCAGAGGAGATGGCAGAGGAGATGGCAGAGGAGATGGCAGAGGAGATAGCAGAGGAGATAGCAGGGGAGGTGGCAGGAGAGATGGCAGAGGAGATGGCAGAGGTGATGGCAGGTGAGATGACAGAGAAGATGGCAGAGGCGATGGCAGAGGCGATGGCAGGGGAGATGGCAGAATTGATGGCAGAGGTGATAGCAGGGGAGATGGCAGAGGAGATGGCAGAGGAGATAGCAGGGGAGGTGGCAGGAGAGATGGCAGAGGAGATGGCAGAGGTGATGGCAGGTGAGATGACAGAGAAGATGGCAGAGGCGATGGCAGAGGCGATGGCAGGGGAGATGGCAGAATTGATGGCAGAGGTGATAGCAGGGGAGATGGCAGAGGAGATGGCAGAGGAGATGGCAGAGGTGATAGCAGGGGAGATGGCAGAGGAGATGGCAGGGGAGATGGCAGTGGAGATGGCAGAGGTGATGGCAGGGGAGATGGCAGAGGCGATGGCAGGGGAGATGGCAGAGTAGATGGCAGTGGAGATAGCAAAGGAGATGGCAGGGAGATGGCAGGAGAGATGGCAGAGGAGATGGCAGAGGAGATGGCAGAGGAGATGGCAGAGGAGATAGCAGAGGAGATAGCAGGGGAGGTGGCAGGAGAGATGGCAGAGGAGATGGCAGAGGTGATGGCAGGTGAGATGACAGAGAAGATGGCAGAGGCGATGGCAGAGGCGATGGCAGGGGAGATGGCAGAATTGATGGCAGAGGTGATAGCAGGGGAGATGGCAGAGGAGATGGCAGAGGAGATGGCAGAGGTGATAGCAGGGGAGATGGCAGAGTAGATGGCAGGGGAGATGGCAGGGGATTCCGTGCTTCCCCTTGTCTCCCCGTGGCTCGGGGCCCCAGGCCGCAAGACAAGGCGCAGCTGCGGCAGTATTTAGGCAGGCCTCGCGCCAGCGGTCAAACGGACTGGCAGCCGAGGCTCGGCAGGAATCCCTCCTGCTGCGAAGCCGGCAACAACAGTTACGCAAGCCGGGCAGCCGTGTCACCAGAAACTGGGTCTGACAGCTCTGCCCGCCCGCGAGCCGCATCTGGGGATTTCGGGGATACTTGACAAGGGTCAGCCTGCCAGCACCCCCTGTGCACTTCTTAGTCAGCGGCCGCTGAAGTCGAATGCCGCTCGAAGCTCGGCTGCCGGAAAGAAAGCGGCTTAGGGAAATTTATCCCACAAAGGGAGCCTGGCTGGGTTGATGGCGGGCGGGGGCAAGGAGAGGAGGGGTTTGTCAGGCAGATATCGGAGGTGGTGGAGGCTGGCATTGTGGGAGAGTTTCCAGCAGACGGTGCAGCCGCGTATCCATCGCCATCTGTCAGCGGTGGGAAGTCGGCGAATCACTGAAGGCGGTGGTGGCTCAAGACGGCACACGGAGCTGCTGAAGCCGCCACCGCAGCCTAATGAGCAGTTATCCATCGCGGGGGATTAGCCCCCGCCCAACACAGCTCAGCACTGGGCCGGGCCGAGTGGAACACGGAAAAATGATTATCGAAGCCAAAGGGGGAGGCTGGAAAGGGATGAAGGAGAGCTCTCAGATCCCCCGGCCCTCTAGCAGACTGTTGTTGGCGGGCCAGCAGCTGCGCCACTCTGCATTTTTGCCTTGATTTCTCAGCCCAGCCCAGCCGAGAGGTTCGCGGGACAAATTGGCGAACTCGCGGCAAAGTTGGGGAGGCGAGAGGGAGACATTCGGGCCAAAGCCGGCCGAGAACCGCGCTGGATTCGCAGGCCGGCCGTCAGCCAATGGCGGCGCCGCCCCCTCCCCTGATTTCCATATGGGATCAGCGGCGCCAGGTGACTGATGAAGCTGGATCGGGAGCTGCAGTCCGACTGTGTGAAAGAGATAAGAATTCTTCAACCAACCCGCCAGCATCCAGCATCAAATGCCGATGCAGCTTCTGCTGTTGTTGCTGCTGTCACTATGGCAACCATGGCAGAACATTGGCTGCCTAGCAACCGACCAGGAGGCGTTCGCGGCAACGCTGACCGGCAACGAGTCCTACGTGGAGCTGCCGGCTTGGCGGCCCTGCGTCAACGCCAGCCTGTCGCTGGAGTTCCGGGCGTCGAACGGAACCGGCCTGCTGCTGTACACGGAGCTCGGGCCCGGCCTGTTCCTGCACCTCAACCTGCTGGAGGGCCGCCTGCAGCTGTCGCTCAATCTTGAGTCCAACGCCTCGCAGGCGAAGGGACCGCTGACTGCGGAGGCCGGCCGGGATTTGCAGCAGCCACTGGGCGGTGGCGACGGCTTCCAGCAGGTCGCCGTGACGGTCGGCGCCGGCCGCGTGGCCTTCCGGCTGGGCAACCGGACGCAGCAGCTTCCGCTGCACAACCCGGCCGCCCAGGCAGCGTCAGCGACAGGCGGCCCGGTGTTTATCGGCGGCCTGCCGCCCAAGCTGACCCGCGACGGCTCCAGCCGGGCCTTTATCGGCGTGGTGTTCCAGGCTCGCTTTGCTGGCACGGTGCGCAACGTGTTGTACACCGATTGCGCCAGCGGTCGCCTCAGCGCGCCAGGGGTTCTGCGCCGCCAGAACTGCCGTCTGCGCCAGCTGCCGCCAACCTGCGCCGAGGCAACTGGCTGCCTCAATGGCGGCCTCTGCCTCGTGGGCGACGGCAACCAGCCTTTCTGCTTCTGCCCGGAGGCCTATATTGGACCGCGATGCGAAAGACGTGAGTGGAGACTTTTTTGTCTTTATTGTGAACTGGATCTTGAGGGAGGAAGGATATTACGTGGTGCGCTCCTATTGGCTGGTGGGGGCAGGATTTTTTACTACGTGGTGCGCTCCTATTGGCTGGTGGGGGTAGGATTTTTTACTACGTGGTGCGCTCCTATTGGCTGGTGGGGGTAGGATTTTTTACTACGTGGTGCGCTCCTATTGGCTGGTGTAGGCAGGATTTTTTACTACGTGGTGCGCTCCTATTGGCTGGTGGGGGTAGGAGATTTTATTACGTAATACCATATGCAACATATAGACTTCTGTTAGCCAGTTAGGCAAAGTCTTCCTGCAGATATTCTTTGAACTTTTGTCTGAAATCTGTTAGCGGCCGAATGTGGTTCGCCTTGGCAAAAGAAACCCATAGAAGAAGTCCCTGGCTGGGAGGTCTCTGATGTTATTAACACGGCCCGGGAGGAGGCAATTATTCTTCCTTCCTTTTATCGGGAGAAGAAAATGGCCGGGCCGGGGGCTGCCAGGGAGATTGACCGGCCCGGCTGGCAAGGAGAGGGCGGGGACCGTGCGGGCGGTTCCGGAGGCCGGTCGCGTGACACCGGTTGATTTGAGCCCCGATGAGGCAGGAAGCTGGGCCGGCCAGCTGCAAACAGGCCAACTGAGGACGCTGTGATTTTCGGGGCGAGAGAGAGAAAAGAAGAAGGGAGGAAAGGAAAGTGTGGGAATCACTCTCGGATGCTTGAGCAGATGAAGCCGGGCCCCTCTCTCACACTTAATTTTCGCCGAACGATACGGAGGCTCTCAGAGCACCGGGGCTCCCAGATTCCGCCGGCCTCCCGCATCGATTCGCCGAGCTGAGCAGCCCGCCTGGCCCTCCTTTTTCTCCCTTTTCTTACATTCAACGAGCCTCCCGGGGGAAGCGGCGGGGAGGGCGGGCCCGATCAATGCGGAGCTGCGCGTCTTTCTTCTGCTCGGAGCCCCGCCGGCTGCCGCTTGAATGCGGCCGGCACGCGACCGCCATGGAAGCCCAGCAGAAATGGGATACCACTGCAGCTGCTGCCAGGGCTCGAACCCCCTCCGACCCTATTACAGGTGAGGCCGAGTGTCTGCCTGCTGCAGCCCCCCCCCCCCACCAGGCAAATCCCCGCTTTCGCCGCCGCCCCACAACAATTTGCGCGACGCAAAAAAACTGCATCGGATCTGCTGCGCATCTCCCGGCCACTCCTCCCTGCCCCCTCGCACTTTGTTCCTCCCGCTCCACTTCGAAAATGCGATCGGCTCCGTAAATTCCGTCGGCAAGTTTGAAGCCCCGCGCATCCCGCCAGCCCGGGGTTTCTTCACCGGTCTGGAGGCAATTCCGGCTGCCGGCCCATCGCACCGATGCGGCTGCGGCAGTAAAATGGATGCGGACAGATGGGGAAGAATTGGGGATAATTTCCCACTACGGCTGCTGCGCAGGAGGCTGCCTGCCATGGGCCATCGGGGGAGGGGGGGGGGTTCAGCACTTCAGCTGCGGCTCTTCGAATGGCAGATGATGCTCTGGCTCACTCGGCTTCGGATTGCTGAAACCTGGTGCTGGCACTGAACAGCCTGGTGCTGGCACTGAACAGCCTGGTGCTGGCACTGAACAGCCTGGTGCTGGCACTGAACAGCCTGGTGCTGGCACTGGACAGCCTGGTGCTGGCACTGAACAGCCTGGTGCTGGCACTGGACAGCCTGGTGCTGGCACTGAATAACCTGGTGCTGGTACTCGACATTCTGGCGCTGGCACTGAACAGCCTGGTGCTGGTGCTGGCACTGAATAGCCTGGTGCTGGTACTCGACATTCTGGCGCTGGCACTGAACAGCCTGGTGCTGGTGCTGGCACTGGACAGCCTGGTGCTGGTGCTGGCACTGAACAGCCTGGCGCTGGCACTGAATAGCCTGGTGCTGGCACTGAATAGCCTGGTGCTGGTGCTGGCACTGAATAGCCTGGTGCTGGTGCTGGCACTGGACAGCCTCGCGCTGGCACTGGACAGCCTGGCGCTGGCACTGGCTCTGATGTAATACGCAGCTCCAGCTTAGCTAGCTGGGCGCACCCAGCAAGGTCCAAAGTGGCTTCAAAATTTTGAAGTATCAATGCTTATAAACATCGATTTTACACGGGCAGAATCGGATAAAATGGTACTGTGCAAGATTGAAATTGTGTACAAACCTGCTCAGATGTGTACAAACCTGCTCAGATGTGTACACACCTGCTCAGATGTGTACAAACCTGCTCAGATGTGTGCAAACCTGCTCAGATGTGTACACACCTACTCAGATGTGTACAAACCTGCTCAGATGTGTACAAACCTGCTCAGATGTGTACAAACCTGCTCAGATGTGTACAAACCTGCTCAGATGTGTGCAAACCTGCTCAAATGTGTACAAACCTGCTCAGATGTGTACAAACCTGCTCAGATGTGTACACACCTACTCAGATGTGTACAAACCTGCTCAGATGTGTACAAACCTGCTCAGATGTGTACAAACCTGCTCAGATGTGTACAAACCTGCTCAGATGTGTACAAACCTGCTCAGATGTGTACAAACCTGCTCAGATGTGTACAAACCTGCTCAGATGTGTGCAAACCTGCTCAGATGTGTACAAACCTGCTCAGATGTGTACAAACCTGCTCAGATGTGTGCAAACCTGCTCAGATGTGTGCAAACTTGCGGCCCTGGCAGAGATTTGCCAGCACCACTCACAGAGCCATCATTGGAGCCCCCAGTGAGACTGGGCCCAGCCAGCTCGACCTGATGAAGCCGGAGGCAAATTGCCCAAGAGCGGAGGAGCCGTCCGGCTGAGCGATCGCCTCATCTCGGCTCGACGCTCGGACGCTGGGGCCCCAAGTGATGAAGCTGCTGGGAGAAATGCGCAAATTTCACTCCGGCGATTAGGGGAGCCGGCAGGGGAGGAAAGAAGGCGGAGGGGAGCTGCTGAGACTCGCTCTGTTCTCTGCGAGTCCCTGAGACACTCAACAGCTGCAGTTAATGAAGCGGGTCTTGTAACTCCGCGCGCCACCCCTGCCTCCCTCCAGCTTCCCCGGCTCCTCATCCTGCTCAGCCCCATCATTTCGCGTCCCGCGATCGCCCCGCGGCGGCGGCAGACGCCTCGGCCGCCGCCCCTTCGAGCCGTGGCGGGTTCCGTTACGCCTGAGAGACCCCGGCTGGTCCTGGGAACCGCGGCAGGTCCGCCATGGGCCCGGCTCTCCGCTGTGGCTCACTCTGAGCTCAGCTCTGCCTCTCCATTAGGCACAAGGGACTTCCTGTCTCCCGGCCTTCGGCTGTCTTTTGCTCTCTTAAATCTCCTCTGGTTTGCAGATCAACAATAATATTACCCATCACTCACTTCTGTCACTCCCAGCTGGTTAGTCTATGACTCATCACCCACTTCTGTCACTCCCATCTGGTTAGTCTATGACTCATCACCCACTTCTGTCACTCCCATCTGGTTAGTCTATGACTCATCACCCTCTTCTGTCACTCCCATCTGGTTAGTCTATGACTCATCACCCTCTTCTGTCACTCTCAGCTGGTTAGTCTATGACCCATCACTCACTTCTGTCACTCCCAGCTGGTTAGTCTATGACTCATCACCCACTTCTGTCACTCCCAGCTGGTTAGTCTATGACTCATCACCCTCTTCTGTCTCTCCCAGCTGGTTAGTCTATGACTCATCACCCTCTTCTGTCACTCCCAGCTGGTCAGTCTATGACTCATCACCCTCTTCTGTCACTCCCAGCTGGTCAGTCTATGACTCATCACCCTCTTCTGTCACTCCCAGCTGGTGACTCATCGCTCATCTCTGTCACTCTAAATGGCCAAAGACTTCGAATCCCGAGATTTTCCACCCCACCTCGCCCGCGGCAAAAAAGGTGAAGGCAAATCTGTCGCTACGCCAACAGCAAGATTGCATTAAGATAAACAAACCGGAACTCGTTGGGCAGAGCGTCCTTCAGTCCACTGAAGCCGGCGGCAAAAGGTCGCCCTGACACCCCCTTGACGACTATGCAAAGTTTGCTTTGCCATTCCGCACTGAAGGAGAGCCAATTAAGTGGACCCCGGACGGGTCTCCAGTCCGGCCGCACCGATCGCTGGCCGAGATAAGCGCGCGCTGGACACGGGGCTGGGGGCAGCAGAAACCGCGGGGGATTCCAGGAATCCGCGATTTTCTTAGAAAAGCTGGTCGTAGATTTCGAAGCTCTCGGACTTCGGCGACTCACCTGGCCTCCCAGGAGACGGCCAGCCGGCTTCGCGGCCCGGGCGGGATTTACGACTCTCGCCAAGCGGAGCCGAGGGAGCCGCCGTTCCGTCACGCCAGAGAAGCCTCTCTTGAGCGCCAAGTTTGTGGGTAAAAGTTGGTAAAAAAAGAAGTGCGCTAATGGACGGCTTGCATTACCCCCCCCCCCCTTGGCGTCTCCCCAGCGTCCTCTCCGTCTCTCCGCCGGTTCGCGTAGCAAAGCAGTCAAAATCTCGGGGCGGCCGCGCGCTAATGCGGACTGGTGGGTCCGGGACTACCCGCTGCCCAGCCGTCAACTTGCATCCCAGCTGCGCACTTCTACCAGTACAGCTGGCACTGAGTCCCCCTGAGTCCCCCCTGAGTGCTCCGGCCTGCTTTCACTTTCTGCTTTCCCCACACATGCACTCTAGCTTGATTTTCTCTCTACCTCACTCCGGTCCGCTCTCTACCTCACTGTCCGATCCGCTCTCTACCTCACTCCGGTCCGCTCTCTACCTCACTGTCCGATCCGCTCTCTACCTCACTGTCCGATCCGCTCTCTACCTCACTGTCCGATCCGCTCTCTACCTCACTGTCCGATCCGCTCTCTACCTCACTGTCCGATCCGCTCTCTACCTCACTGTCCGATCCGCTCTCTACCTCACTGTCCGATCCGCTCTCTACCTCACTCCGGTCCGCTCTCTACCTCACTGTCCGATCCGCTCTCTACCTCACTGTCCGGTCCGCTCTCTACCTCACTGTCCGATCCGCTCTCTACCTCACTCCGATCCGCTCTCTACCTCACTCCGGTCCGCTCTCTACCTCACTGTCCGATCCGCTCTCTACCTCACTCCGGTCCGCTCTCTACCTCACTGTCCGATCCGCTCTCTACCTCACTGTCCGATCCGCTCTCTACCTCACTCCGATCCGCTCTCTACCTCACTGTCCGATCCGCTCTCTACCTCACTCCGGTCCGCTCTCTACCTCACTGTCCGATCCGCTCTCTACCTCACTGTCCGATCCGCTCTCTACCTCACTCCGATCCGCTCTCTACCTCACTGTCCGATCCGCTCTCTACCTCACTCCGGTCCGCTCTCTACCTCACTGTCCGATCCGCTCTCTACCTCACTGTCCGGTCCGCTCTCTACCTCACTGTCCGATCCGCTCTCTACCTCACTGTCCGATCCGCTCTCTACCTCACTGTCCGATCCGCTCTCTACCTCACTCCGATCCGCTCTCTACCTCACTGTCCGATCCGCTCTCTACCTCACTCCGGTCCGCTCTCTACCTCACTGTCCGATCCGCTCTCTACCTCACTGTCCGATCCGCTCTCTACCTCACTGTCCGATCCGCTCTCTACCTCACTGTCCGATCCGCTCTCTACCTCACTGTCCGATCCGCTCTCTACCTCACTGTCCGATCCGCTCTCTACCTCACTGTCCGATCCGCTCTCTACCTCACTCCGGTCCGCTCTCTACCTCACTGTCCGATCCGCTCTCTACCTCACTGTCCGGTCCGCTCTCTACCTCACTGTCCGATCCGCTCTCTACCTCACTCCGATCCGCTCTCTACCTCACTCCGGTCCGCTCTCTACCTCACTGTCCGATCCGCTCTCTACCTCACTCCGGTCCGCTCTCTACCTCACTGTCCGATCCGCTCTCTACCTCACTGTCCGATCCGCTCTCTACCTCACTCCGATCCGCTCTCTACCTCACTGTCCGATCCGCTCTCTACCTCACTCCGGTCCGCTCTCTACCTCACTGTCCGATCCGCTCTCTACCTCACTGTCCGATCCGCTCTCTACCTCACTCCGATCCGCTCTCTACCTCACTGTCCGATCCGCTCTCTACCTCACTCCGGTCCGCTCTCTACCTCACTGTCCGATCCGCTCTCTACCTCACTGTCCGGTCCGCTCTCTACCTCACTGTCCGATCCGCTCTCTACCTCACTGTCCGATCCGCTCTCTACCTCACTGTCCGATCCGCTCTCTACCTCACTCCGATCCGCTCTCTACCTCACTGTCCGATCCGCTCTCTACCTCACTCCGGTCCGCTCTCTACCTCACTGTCCGATCCGCTCTCTACCTCACTGTCCGATCCGCTCTCTACCTCACTGTCCGATCCGCTCTCTACCTCACTCCGGTCCGCTCTCTACCTCACTGTCCGATCCGCTCTCTACCTCACTGTCCGGTCCGCTCTCTACCTCACTGTCCGATCCGCTCTCTACCTCACTCCGATCCGCTCTCTACCTCACTCCGGTCCGCTCTCTACCTCACTGTCCGATCCGCTCTCTACCTCACTCCGGTCCGCTCTCTACCTCACTGTCCGATCCGCTCTCTACCTCACTGTCCGATCCGCTCTCTACCTCACTGTCCGATCCGCTCTCTACCTCACTCCGATCCGCTCTCTACCTCACTGTCCGATCCGCTCTCTACCTCACTCCGGTCCGCTCTCTACCTCACTGTCCGATCCGCTCTCTACCTCACTGTCCGGTCCGCTCTCTACCTCACTGTCCGATCCGCTCTCTACCTCACTGTCCGATCCGCTCTCTACCTCACTGTCCGATCCGCTCTCTACCTCACTCCGATCCGCTCTCTACCTCACTGTCCGATCCGCTCTCTACCTCACTCCGGTCCGCTCTCTACCTCACTGTCCGATCCGCTCTCTACCTCACTGTCCGATCCGCTCTCTACCTCACTGTCCGATCCGCTCTCTACCTCACTGTCCGATCCGCTCTCCCTCTGTCTCCTTCAGTTTCAGATTCGGTCTCTCAATCCTCTCCCTCATGCCAGGCCCCGCCCGCCTCCCAAATGCCAAGCCGCACTCAGGATTCAGGATTCTCATCCTGAACTTCTCCGTCTTTCTCTCCGCCCCTTTCTCCCTAAAATCTTGGTGTTCCTCCCAAAGATGCCGTCCTCAGACTGCCGCAGCCAGGGCCGGCCCTCCTAAAAAATTGATCCCAAACTACTAATCTATTAAGTGCAACGGAAACCCGGGGCCGCATTTGGGCAGACCGAGGGGCAGCGGAGAGATGAGGGAGTGCGGAGCGGCTGCAAACCCAGTTGGAGCCGCGCAGATCGGCACAGAGGCGGCCGCGTGCAACACTGCAGCGCCTCCCTTTACTTGTGTGGAGAAACTGAGTTCACGGTGGTGCCCGCACTAAATTCCGCACTGGTCCTCTTATTATTATCCTGTAGTTTAAATAAGTATTTTTCATCGAACATTTTATCTTAAGAATGTTCGCATTTCTACTGTCAGTAGTCTGATACCAGTAGTGCTTTGTCAAATTAAGTCGCCCGGCTCAGAACTGTTTGCACAGCTCCGACCGGACGAATAAAGTGAGCCGGGAGAGGCCGGCCGGTCAGGAGGAAATTGCAATGAAGGATTCCCTGCCATCGGATTTCAGTGGCCGAATCTGAGCTGCGGAATTGGGATATCGGCTACAGACAGGGGGGGGGGGTGGAATCTCAGCGGATCCGGAGACCGAGAGCGGGCAGAGTAAAGAGACGGTGAAGTGGACCGCCTTGCTGGCTTCATTTGCAAGGGTCCGGCAGAAACTTCTTTCCCAACAGCTCGCCTGCCAGCGCCCCGTTTTGTCCTCTTGTGTGGTCCTGAGTTCGCGGCCTCTCAGTC
>NIVC01003103.1:0-152500 GCA_002269645.1 Macrostomum lignano | reverse complement strand
GACCGCCCTGCCGCAGCTCCAATGCTTGCTGCTTTCAGCTTTTCTCTGCGCATGCAGAAATTTTCGCCACAAGTTCGAACTTCCCCTCTCCCTCATCCAGCCCGGGTGTCCTCGTTGCTGAAAGAAGCTGCGGCAGGGGTCTCCCATCCTTCATCTGGCCGCGAGCTTCTCCTACCGTTTAGTTTTAATCCTATTTTTGTAAAACAAAATTTAAAAAATCCCAGCTGTCAAGTGCTTGAGGACTTGCGATCGGGGCGGGGGGAGAGGCCGCATGGCAACAAAGCTGCAGATTTGCCAAGCTGGGAGGGCGGTAGCGCCGGTGGATCGAAGGGGAGGCCTTGCTGCCTTGCTTGCCGCCGTTGCGTGCCGCCGCGGTGTCCGCCAGCGCCGGTCTTTTGTGCCGCCCCCCTGTCGCTTCCGACCGGCCGCGCGTCCACCCGTTGCTCAGCTGTCCGGCCGGGCTGGCGGGCGGGGGGGCCGCCAGTGGAATCTCCATGAGTGCGCGGCAGGGAGGCGCGGCGCGGGGCTACCGGGGCTTTAATCAGTTGGGCGCGCGTGTCCGCCTGGGCAGAAAAAGGAGAAGCACCAGAAAGAGAGAGAGAGAGAGAGAGAGAGAGTGGAGCGAAGAGCCCGGGCTTTCTGCTCAATTTTCTGCTCCAACTGCGGGGCTTTAGAGGGATTCTTGGGATCTGGGATCTGGGATCTGGGTCCTCGGAGCCGAGCCAACATTTGGGGAAGCGGGAGGGAGGAGGGCGGAGTGTTCTGAATTGGATTTTAGCCGCCGAGGTGCTAACCCGGTTTGTGCCGCGGGATTTATTCAATCACCGCTGAGGAGCTGGGGCGACTCCCCTACCGCGCAGCTCCCCGCGCCTCCCCAGCGGCGGCGACTGCGGCCAAGAGAATGGCGAAAAAATAGGAAAACTTTGAGCAGCTACCCGTTTTGCCTCATTATGCCCCAGCCACCAAACTGCCGGTGAACCGCCCCCGGCCACCAAACTGCCGGTGAACCGCCCCCCCCCAGTCACCAAACTGCCGGTGAACCGCCCCCAGTCACCAAACTACCGCTGAACCGCCCCCAGTCACCAAACTGCCGGTGAACCGCCCCCAGTCACCGAACTGCCGGTGAACCGCCCCCAGTCACCAGACTACCGCTGAACCGCCCCCAGTCACCAAACTGCCGGTGAACCGCCCCCGGCCACCAAACTGCCGGTGAACCGCCCCCGGCCACCAAACTGCCGGTGAACCGCCCCCAGCCACCAAACTGCCGGTGAACCGCCCCCAGCCACCAAACTGCCGGTGAACCGCCCCCCAGCCACCAAACTACCGCTGAACCGCCCCCAGCCACCAAACTACCGCTGAACCGCCCCCCGATCCACCCCACAGAGAAGGACGAAGTGCCGACAACCTTCAACGGCCGTGGCCACATCCAGCTGGACATCAACGGACTGCAGCACGTCTGGGGCTTCCACGGCGCCTCCGACATGCTGCGGCTGCAGTACCGGACCCGCCAGGACACCGCCTTCCTGGTCTACGCAGGTGCGCCGTCTGGGGGACCGCCAGGCATCCGCCTCTCCGCATAGGTTGCACTCGGGGCTCAGCTCAGCTTCATCTCATATCTATCTCATTATCAATCTCATAATCGGCCTAATTAGCAATCTCACTATCAGTCTCACTATCAATCTCACTATCAATATCATCAATCTCTCTATCAATCTCTCTATTAATCTCACTATCAATCTCTCTATCAATCTCTCTATCAATCTCACTAATCTCACTATCAATATCATCAATCTCACTATCAATCTCACTATCAATCTCACTATCAATATCATAAATCTCACTATCAATCTCACTATCAATCTCATTAATCTCACTATCAATCTCACTATCAATCTCACTATCAATATCATCAATCTCACTATCAATATCATCAATCTCACTATCAATATCATCAATCTCACTATCAATATCATCAATCTCACTATCGATCTGACTATCAATCTCCATATCAATCTCACTATCGATCTCACTATCAATCTCACTCTCTCCCTCTCAAACAATCGCCTAAGCGACAGCACAAGCGGCCGGGGCCACCCGAGACCCGAGCACTTTCTGAGCCGCGCTCCCACGCCACGGCAGCAGCTGCGGCTCCCAAGCGCCCAGCAACCCGGTGAAAGTTTTGCCAATCGAGCAAACAGCTGAGCGACATTCGCCGAGGCCCCTGCAGTGCATTATGAATTATTCTTCACACACAGGCAGGCCAGCAGAGTTCTACTCTTGGCCACTTTTTTGGCCCGGCAGCTTCTGCTCTCCCCGCGAGCTCGGCCGGGACAAATCCCACATCCCCTTAACTGGGAAAATTCCCCCCTCACCCAATTTAGCAATTCGACGGCGTTTCCCCTTCGCTGGCCGGACTTTATCTCCCCCCCACCGCTGCTCTTCTGCAGCCCGCTTATTCTCGGCAATTCCTCAAAGGACTCGACTAGCTTGGCTACGGGGCAGGCTTGATGGAGAGCCTCGGAGGCTGTGCTGGGGTGGCGCGGACTTTGAGTTCAAGTGGCCTCCATCAATCATGGGAGAGTGTGGGATCGCACGGTTGGGCTAAGAAGTTTTGTAACTTTGAGCAGCAGGGAACAGCGCTGCTCGAGCCCAGGTGCACTGCGAAACCAGCCACAGGGATGTTCGAGAGCTCTCATCTCATGCTCCAGATTATGATTGGAGAGTGACATTGATGGGAGAGTGACATTGATGGGAGGTGACATTGATGAGAGTGACATTGATGAGAGAGTGACATTAATGAGAGTGACATTGATGAGAGTGACATTGATAAGAGAGTGACATTGATAAGAGAGTGACAATGATGGGAGAGTGACATTGATGGGAGAGTGGCATTGATGGGAGAGTGACATTTATGGGAGAGTGACATTGATGGGAGAGTGACATTGGTGGGAGAGTGACATTGATGGGAGAGTGACATTGATGGGAGAGTGGCATTGATGGGAGAGTGACATTGATGAGAGGGACATTGATGAGAGTGACATTGATGAGAGAGTGACATTGATGGCCGAGTGCTGCAAGTAAGAACTGATCCGCAGGAGACCAGCAGAGATCTCTGAGCGGAAGCCCGCATGCCTTCAAGCCGAAGTCAGCGGAGGTGCGAATTGACAAGCCAGATGGGGGCCAGCCGGCCAAGAAGCCACAGGAGGCTGAGCGTCCATCATCGCCGAGTTCAGTGCTGACAGCTCGCAACCCCCGCCGCCTCCTCCCCCCAGGCTCCGAGGACGCCGGGCAGCGGGACTTCATCGCCCTGAGCCTGCGGGCCGGCCGCCTGCGGCTGTCCATGTCAGTCAGCGGGTCGGCCAGCTCCGTTGACATCGCGCCGCCGCAGCCGCTGCACTTCGCTGACAGCCAGTGGCACCGCCTGCAGGTGGAGCGCAGCTGGCAAAAGGTGGGGGATGCTGCGGCTCATTGTGATGAAGATGAAGAGGCTTTGATGGGGCGGGGCGGGGTCACCTGGGGGATTTGGGCGGGCCGCAGACTCTGTATTTAAACTAGACAGAGATGAAAAGGAATAAAGGAAGGTCTAAATCCCCGTCATTTCTAGGAATTCGCAAATATATATTTTGCCCCCTCCAGTCCAGGTCTGCGGCGGGCTCAGGGCGGATAACAAGGGCGGGGGCGGGCCGAGCCGCTCACAAAAGGCCCGCAGGCAAACCCAATAATCCCGCGGCATCCTCATGAATAATGGGCCCGGGCAGGAATCTCCCCGTGGGAGATTTTTGGGAAAAGAGCAAGCAAGCGGAGTTGATGACCCGGCAACCCACCTGCGGGCTCCCACGGCAGCGGGTCTCTCAGCGAACTTTGACCAGCGCTCCCAACCTCCCCACCGCAGTCCGAGGACCAGCAGCGTCTGCAGGTGAGAACCCGAGAGGGCTCGGCAGGGCCGCCGCTAATCCTGTAGGCAATTGGAATTCCTGCGTTTTGTCAACTCCCAATCCGTTATCGGTTGAGCAATTGGAATGCGGGTGAGAGCCCGACTCACCTGCACCCTTGCCCAGGCCGCAGATCCTGTATGCATTCTGCACCTGTGGCTGAGTCTGCTCGGGCTGACATAAGCATGACCAATTAACTCTTTAAGAGACAACAGGTTTAGGCGTTAATCGCGAATGTACGTCGTGAATGTACATTCAAATGTACAGTGAGAATGTGCATTCTACTTTACTCTGGCAACCGAGCATTCAAATCGACACTTAGAATGTACATGCTAATCTGTACACTTAGAATGTACATATTTTCTGTACACTTAGAATGTACATGCTCATCTGTACACTTAGAATGTAATAAATACTCATCTGTACAATTCGAATGTACATACTCATCTGTGCACTTAGAATGTACATACTTATCTGTACACTTAGAATGTACATGCTCATCTGTACACTTAGAATGTACATATTTTCTGTACACTTAGAATGTACATGCTCATCTGTACACTTAGAATGTAATAAATACTCATCTGTACAATTCGAATGTACATACTCATCTGTGCACTTAGAATGTACATACTTATCTGTACACTTAGAATGTACATGCTCATCTGTACACTTAGAATGTAAATAATCATCTGTACACTTCGAATGTACATACTTATCTGTACACTTAGAATGTACATACTTATCTGTACACTTAGAATGTAAATACTCATCTGTACAATTCGAATGTACATGCTCATCTGTGCACTTAGAATGTACATACTTATCTGTACACTTAGAATGTACATACTCATCTGTACAATTCGAATGTACATACTTATCTGTACACTTAGAATGTACATGCTTATCTGTACACTTGGAATGAGCTATGAAAAATGTACTATATCTCTAACTTCTTACTTCTTAACAAAAAATTGAAGTTCAAGAAGCAGCCTCCCCCACACAGGCAGAGGGGCATACAGAAGCAGATATTTATGCCATCCTTGGTGAACTGAACTAACACCAGCATGTGCGGAATCGATGTTGTGCCAGGTATATTCACATTAAACTAATGAGCAGCCGTGTCTGCAATGCTTAAGCATGGAATGCCTTGATATAATCACTAAAACGATTTTATAATCAACTCACGCATGGCTTGCCGGCTTACTAAATCTGCATGCGAAACCGCTAGCTTCATCATCGGCACTCAGAATCCCTGAAGTCTCCCAGTTGCGTAACACCGCGTCTCTCCTGATTGCGGGCCCGCGCAGGGGATAAAACCCCTTCCTCATTGGGAACGCGGGATGGCGTGGGAAAGTTCGGGCCTAACGGGACTTCTAAGCTACGCCGAAATCCCGCGCTGGGGGGAGGCTGAAATCCGCTCGGAAGGGATTCGACATTTTTTATCGCTGAAAAATCCCAAAAATCCTCCCAACAAAGTCGATAAAACAGAAAGTCTTTCGGAGGCCGCCAAAGTGTGCCGGAAAGATCTCGGATCATCAGGGCTCCAATGAAACTTGTTTCCGCTCATTTCTCTTGCAGATCAGGGTCTCCTTTGACGATCACGTGATACGGAATGTGACGGTGAGCCGGGGCGGCTCGCTTAGCATCAAGACCATCTTCCTGGGCGGCTTCGGCTCGCTGCCAGCCGGTCTGGCCGGCGAAGCTGCGGAAGAATTCTTTGTCGGCTGCATGCGAGAGGTGAGAGCAGCCTGGTTGCTAGGGTAGCTTGTTGCTTGGGTAAATTGTTGCTAGGGTAAATTGTTGCTAGGGTAACTTGTTGCTAGGGTAAAATGTTGTTAAGGTAGCTTGTTGCCAGGGTAGCTTGTTGCTAGGGTAGCTTGTTGCTAGGGTAGCTTGTTGCTAAGGTAGCTGTTGCTAGGGTAAAATGTTGTTAAGGTAGCTTGTTGCCAGGGTAGCTTGTTGCTAGGCTAGCTTGTTGCTAGGGTAGCTTGTTGCTAGGGTAGCTTGTTGCTAAGGCAGCTTGTTGCCAGGGTAGCTTGTTGCCAGGGTAGCTTGTTGCTAGGGTAGCTTGTTGCTAGGGTAGCTTGTTGCTAGGGTAGCTTGTTGCTAGGGTAGCTGTCGCTAGGGTAAGTTGTTGCTAGGGAAAGTTGTTTGCTAGGATAGCTTGTTGCTAGGGGAGCTAGTTTCTAAGGTACATTGTTGCTAGGGGAGCTAGTTTCTAAGGTACATTGTTGCTAGGGCAGCTCGTTGCTAGGATAGCCTGTTGTTAGGTTAGTTTTTTGCTAGGATACCTCGTTCTTAAGGTATATTGTTGCTTGGTTAGCTTGTTGCTGGGGTACCTATAAATAGTGTAGCTATGAACGCGGGTTAACTCGTTGCTAAGGTATCCAATCAGCAAACACGAGGACTCGAATACCTGTGGTCAAGCATAGACTCAAAGGTATAAATCGAGACGCTGAGCAATCCATTCGTTGAGCTCCCCCTAAGTATGAATGAACCAGCAAAGTGGTTTGCAAAGCGGCCAGTTCGTTATCCGATCTCCGATGCGGATGGAGGAGGCTGGAACTGAGCAAAAGAAGACCATGAAAGCTGCTTTTGGCATTCTTCTGACCGCTCCTCTGTCTGCCTGGCCATCTGCCGGACATCGACCCCCGGCTACCCACTCATTAGACTCGCCGGCCGCCAAACCCCGCTGTCCGAGAAATCGGGCAGAGGGTGGCTCCGATGGTGGATCGATTGGATTTCCAAGAAAAGGGCGGCTGCCCAGCTCGGGATGGAATTGGCTGCCCAGCCGCGAGTTTCGGGCGAGCCCTGCCCGTGGGTTTATTAAACTGGAAAATCGATGCGGGGATAAGTGAAACTCGATTGTGAGAGAGGGAGAGAGTACGGCCGTGGGATACGGAACCGGCACCTGCATGATGGCAGTCTGATGGCAGTCTGATGGCAGTCTGATGGCAGTCTGATGGCAGTCTGATGGCAGTCTGATGGCAGTCTGATGGCAGTCTGATGGCAGTCTGATGGCAGTCTGATGGCAGTCTGATGGCAGTCTGATGGCAGTCTGATGGCAGTCTGATGGCAGTCTGATGGCAGTCTGATGGCAGCCTGATGGCAGTGACCAGAGAACGTCAGTAACCCGAGAAACACAGTGACCAGAGAACCTCAATGACCCGAGAACCTCAGTGACCAGATAGTCTCAGTGAGCGGTTTGTCTGCCTGTACCTGCAGATACCTGGGGGGGGGCAGTGGCGAGTTCACCGGGCCCCAGGGGGTCACCCGACCCGCTCAGGTCAGGCGGGCGCTGGCAGCCGTCGAGTCGTGACTCAGAGCCCCCATGCTGCTCCCCTTCCCCATCAACGGCCAGCAGCCTGATGAAGCGCCCAGTTCCCAGAAACAGATCCCATTTCCCCCAGCCCCCACTTGTCCCTGCAGAACGGGCCCAGCTGCCCCAGTCGAGTTATCCGAGCTCGGAGGAAGCGGGATCGATTTCCGAAGAGTCTCGCCCGCATCTCAGCTCGGGCACTGATGAAGGGTAGAAACTGCGCCCACCTGAGCACGAGCAGTTGGCCCTTGAAAAACCAACTTGAAGCTGGGCGGCGGGCTGGGCCGGCGCTGTTCTTCGGATAAAACGGATGGGATCTGACACGTCACCTGACACAGCGGATGAGTCAGCGATTCCAGCCGATTGGAGTCCCAAAAATCGAATGATAATTTTAGTGACAGGCGGCGCGGCAGCGGCCGCCCACTGGTCTCCCATCTTAGGAATTCTCCCTGGGACAGTTTCGGATAATCGAATGGCCGAAAATCACCAAAATCCTCCTGAGCTGATGCCGAGCTTGCACCAGCTCGACTCAAATCACGATCCTCATTTTCCAGAATCCCACACCCTTCCAGAATCCCACACCCATCCAGAATCCCACACTCCTCCAGAATCCTCATCCTATCCAGAATCCTCATCCTATCCAGAATCCTCATCCTATCCAGAATCCTCATCCTATCCAGAATCCTCATCCTATCCAGAATCCTCATCCTATCCAGAATCCTCATCCTATCCAGAATCCTCATCCTATCCAGAATCCTCATCCTATTCAGAATCCTCATCCTATCCAGAATCCTCATCCTATCCAGAATCCTCATCCTATCCAGAATCCTCATCCTATCCAGAATCCTCATCCTATCCAGAATCCTCAACCTATCCAGAATCCTCATCCTATCCAGAATCCTCATCCTATCCAGAATCCTCATCCTATCCAGAATCCTCATCCTATCCAGAATCCTCATCCTATCCAGAATCCTCATCCCATCCAGAATCCTCATCCTATCCAGAATCCTCATCCTATCCAGAATCCTCATCCTATCCAGAATCCTCATCCTATCCAGAATCCTCATCCTATTCAGAATCGCACACCCTCATCCCGACGCCCCCGCAGGCGCGACTGCAGTCGGGCAGCGCCGACCTTGACATGCTGCGGGTGGCCCGCGACTCCCAGCACGGCTTCCGCCCCGTCGGCATGCCGGCCTCGGCCTTCGGCGCCTGCGCCGACCCGCCCGTGCTGGAGGTCGTCCGCTTCTCCGGCGACCCCGGCAGCCACCTCGCACTGTCGCGCCGGGCGGCTGAGGGCGCCCTGACCTCCCTGGCCTTCAGCTTCGCCACCGCTGAGCCGGACGGCCTGCTGGCCTTTGTCGGCAGCAACGGCACCGACTTCCTCGGCTTCGAGCTGCGCGACGGCCAGCTGAACTTCCTGCTGGACGCCGGGGCGGGTGTCCTGCACCTGCGGCTCAGCGGCACCGAGGCACCCCTCAGTCAGCGCGGCTTCAACTCCGTCCGCTTCGTCAACGGCCAGACGGGCGACGCCGCCGGCAGTCAGGAGGACAGCGACGACCGGTTCGTCAGCGTTAACGATGTCCGAGTCCGCCTGCCCGCCCGCCGGCTCAGCAGCTTCCACAGGCTGGACCTGGGCGACATCCTGTACCTGGGCGGCATGCCGCAGGTGCGCCGGTTCACCGCGCCGCCGGAGCTGCACTCGGCCGGGCTCGGGCGCGGGTTCGCCGGCCTGATGGCCAACGTCAGCCTGAACGGCGACCCGTTGGATGTCGCCTTCGCTGCCGGGCAGCTTTCGCCCGCGTCGGGCGTTGAGGCCCTCGGCACTGTAGGCCCGGTGGCGCGGAGGGACCGCCTGTGCCAGGCCGAGCCCGCGCCCTGCCTGAACGGCGGCGCCTGCCGGCTCGTCTGGGACCGCGTGCGCTGCGACTGCTTGGACACCCTGTTCACCGGGCCGGCCTGCCAGACCAGTGAGTGACAGCTCGGTTGGGTGACAGATTGATAGGGTGATAGATTGATAGGGTGACAGATTGATAGGGTGACAGATTGATAGGGTGACAGATTGATAGGGTGACAGATTGATAGGGTGACAGATTGATAGGGTGACAGATTGATAGGGTGACAGATTGATAGGGTGACAGATTGATAGGGTGACAGATTGATAGGGTGATAGATTGATAGGGTGACAGATTGATAGGGTGACAGATTGATAGGGTGACAGATTGATAGGGTGACAGATTGATAGGGTGACAGATTGATAGGGTGACAGATTGATAGGGTGACAGATTGATAGGGTGACAGATTGATAGGGTGACAGATTGATAGGGTGACAGATTGATAGGGTGACAGATTGATAGGGTGACAGATTGATAGGGTGACAGATTGATAGGGTGACAGATTGATAGGGTGACAGATTGATAGGGTGACAGATTGATAGGGTGACAGATTGATAGGGTGACAGATTGATAGGGGGACAGATTGATAGGGGGACAAATTGACAGTGACAGATTGACAGTGACAGATTGACAGTGACAGATTGACAGTGACAGATTGACAGTGACAGATTGACAGTGACAGATTGACAGTGACAGATTGACAGTGACAGATTGACAGTGACAGATTGACAGTGACAGATTGACAGTGACAGATTGACAGTGACAGATTGACAGTGACAGATTGACAGTGACAGATTGACAGTGACAGATTGACAGGGACAGATATAACTGAGGCTGCAGCTCAGTCCCTGCTGAGCACGCTTGCCTGCCAGTCAGAGCTTCATTGAGCTCAAAAGCAGACACGACTTGCCGTGAAGCCAGACTCAGAAACCGAGTCCCCTGGCCGGCCAGCTCTGCTCGGCAGCAAATCTGATTATCCTGGCTGGGGAGGTCGGAGTCCCAGCATGTCGATTTTCATAAAAACCGCCTCGTTTCTCGCCGCTTGCACTCGGCAGAATTTATAAATTCTCGGAAAGTGCAGCTCAGCGCATGATGATGATGCTAATGAAGGGCTGGCGGCTCTCATCACAGGCCCAGCGCAGAGCACAATGGCCTGAGAAAATGATGCGGCCCAAAGCCCTCACAGAATCCATAATCATTCCCCTGTAAATATGCGGCCACAGCAACAATAACTGAAAACCCAGCGCCCGGCTTTGCGGCGATGAAGCCGCGAGTGTGGAAGCTGGAAAAGATGAAGGCGCTGAGTTAGGCCCACTGACGGGTAGGCAAAGGAGAGCCTTCACGGACGCGCGCGAATTAGCATAGAAATAAGCCGCCCGCTTATCCGCGGCAGGTCTGGGCGGCCCAACAGCATATCGGCACCCCCTGCAGCCGCCTCGGTTTGCCGAAATTGCTGTCAGCTCAAGTTCGCTAAGTCCCTCCCCCCTCTCTCCATCTCTTTCTTATCCCGCAGCTGTGTAATCACTCACTCACAACTCATCAGGGCCCGCGCCATCACTCACCCATGAGTTGCTGGCGCTGCTCCCAGCTTCCCCTGCCCCGTTTTTGTTCTCCCAGCAACAAGGAGTGAAAAAAACAGCTCCGGCCGTCAATTCGTCACACACGCTCCCCGTTCTTGACCTCGGCAGATCCGCTGTGGGCGACCGCCGGTTTCTGAGGCCAATCTTCTTCTTCTGGCACGGTTGCTCTCTTTCCTTCTGCTTTTTCTGGCCAATTTTTTTCTGGGACTGCGGAAGAGACTGACTTTCTGGCGTAAATCATTTCAATGCTGCACTGGAGACTTTTACTTGTAGAAGAAGAGGCAGTTCCCCCTTCTGTTTGTTGCTGCAACATGCCAATCAATCGTTCGCGTGCGGTGGTTCAGATCGGGTAGTTCCGCTTCACGCCGCAAGATGTTCGCAGAGCCACTGTGTGCAGCTCAGCTGAGAGCCAGCCGTTTCCAAACATACAAAATTTCTAAACATTCGCAGATTTAAAGTAAAAAGTCTGAAATAGACGCTAGCGTCATTGGAAACGAACCTACTTCAAATTGATGTAAAGCGTGTAGCTAAATTTAGAAACTGACGTCACTGTCTTGATGCTAAAAATAGAAACTGATGTCATCCAGCAGTTTCTATAAATAGAAACGCGAACAAATGCTTTGCCCTTCTGCCATCGTCAGAGGCACCGGTGCTGAAATTCGACGGCACCGGCCTGGCCCGGGTCGGCTTCACAACGCCGCTGCGCACGCTGGCCGAGGACGTCACCGTGCGGTTTCGCACCAACGCCAGCGCGGGTCTGATATTCGCCACAGCCAACACCAAGTCCGAGACCGGCGATTTCATGCAGCTGCTGCTGAAAGGCGGGCGCCTGTTCTGCCGGGTTAACTATGGAAACGGGACAGTGGTGAGTTGGCCGGGGATGTCTCTGCCGGGTCAACTATAGAAACGGCACAGTGGTGAGTTGGCTGGGGCTGTCCTGGTCGGCTGCTTCGCATGAGATGAGGCGCGAGTCCGTCTCGCCTTTTTGCCGATCCTGAGGTCAATTAAATCGATTATTTTTGCCTGCCTGAGCTTCTCAAATCCCGGTCCGGATTAAGCCGCAGTTTCCCTCAGCCAGAACACCGTCTTGTTCATCCCCTCCGCCCTGGAGGGGGCCTTTGGCAACTGCAGTTTGGATAGAAAGTTGATAGAGCGCTTTCGGTGTGCCACAAGCTCTCGTGCACTCACCTGGCGGGGATTTCCGGATTTTTCAGCCAGCTTTGCTCGGGAAGAGAGACAGCCTTCAGATGCAGTGCTAAAGACTGCTCAAAAGATGCTCAAATTTGTTTCGAAGGCCGATCATTCACACAGATATCAGAATAACTAGATTCGGCTCTACTGCCAGTGCAGTGGTATGGAAGAGCAGCTATTTTATAAATTTTATAAAATGGGGCATTTAAAGTGGCTGGTACTACATAAGCAGCTATGTACATTAGCCAATGCAACACCCAAATGTACATGCCAGCTTACCAGGGGGGCAATAAAATTTTGGCGGAGGGGAAGACGAAGATGAAGGTGAGATCTACCAATAGTACTTTAATTAAATTATCTGAGATCGATAGTTTCGTTCCAAAAATGACCTTCAAATGTTCTCTAGCTTGTGTTGGAAGATCGTCGAGTCCTACTTGTTCAAAAAGGCGCCAAGTTCTGGTTGAAAACGCACAGGCCCAATCCCGCAGACCCTGGAGGCCAGCTACGCCCACCTGGGCGACAACCGCTGGCACAGCGTGCGGATACGGCGCCGCGAGGCCGACCTGGAGCTTGTGCTGGACGGCAAGCCGAAGTTCGCCACGAGTGAGTAGCGGCTGCCCCCTTCTCCAATCCGCCTGCTTGTCGCTAACAGCATTTTGCAAAGCGCTGATCGGAACTAACACGGCTTCTACTGCCATAGCCGCTATTTACAACTGGCTGCAACCATTAGAGCTTGATCAGTTTACTTAGAAGGCCTTCAGTTTTGGTTTGATTTTAGATCGCTGCTCCAGCATGAGACTCCGGGCTGCCTTCGGTCTTGGGGCTCCCGCTTGACTCAGATTTTCCACCGCAACTGCCTGGGATCTTAAGCTCGGTGGTGCATCCTGCTCACGACTGTCTCCATTCTCTTATTATGCCCCATTCGCCCCCCACCACTGCTGAGTCTGCCGTCTGCTCTCCCTCTCCCCCCACTGTCTCACTGCTGAGTCTGCCGTCTGCTCTCCCTCTCCCCCCACAGTCTCACTGCTGAGTCTGCCGTCTGCTCTCCCTCTCCCCCACTGTCTCACTGCTGAGTCTGCCGTCTGCTCTCCCTCTCCCCCCACTGTCTCACTGCTGAGTCTGCCGTCTGCTCTCCCTCTCCCCCCACTGTCTCACTGCTGAGTCTGCCGTCTGCTCTCCCTCTCCCCCCACTGTCTCACTGCTGAGTCTGCCGTCTGCTCTCCCTCTCCCCCCACAGTCTCACTGCTGAGTCTGCCGTCTGCTCTCCTTCTCCCCCCACCCCCCACAGTCTCACTGCTGAGTCTGCCGTCTGCTCTCCCTCTCCGCCACAGTCTCACTGCTGAGTCTGCCGTCTGCTCTCCCTCTCCCCCCACAGTCTCACTGCTGAGTCTGCCGTCTGCTCTCCCTCTCCCCCCACAGTCTCACTGCTGAGTCTGCCGTCTGCTCTCCCTCTCCCCCCACAGTCTCACTGCTGAGTCTGCCGTCTGCTCTCCCTCTCCGCCACAGTCTCACTGCTGAGTCTGCCGTCTGCTCTCCCTCTCCCCCCACAGTCTCACTGCTGAGTCTGCCGTCTGCTCTCCCTCTCCGCCACAGTCTCACTGCTGAGTCTGCCGTCTGCTCTCCCTCTCTGCCACAGTCTGTGGGAGAGCCCTGGTCCCCTCCCATATCTGTCATTCAAGTCTTTCCATCTTTCCTCAGCTCCGCAACAGTCTCCTTTCCCGAATCTTCCCCCTGCCTGCCAGCCTCGCCCCCGCAGCATCCAGTTCGGCCCAGCCTCTCAGCCGCATCGCTCCCTCTCGCTGACAGCACAGATACAGGCAATTCGCGGGTCTTCATCCGCTACCCCCCCCCCCCCTTCAGAATCCCGCAGCCTTCCGTTTCCAACTCGCTGCCTCCGCCCAGCTCCCACAACACCTCTAAAAAAGTTGTCAGAGCCGAGCTAATAAGCTTAGCAGATTCCGCGGCCCCAGCCAGGACACCGGGGGGCCGGGAGCGGGACTGAAGAGAGACCGGGAGAGAACAGCGATAAATGGTCCAAAGCTCGAGTCCTGAATGAGGGGGGGGGGGGAGGAAGACCCGCCAGGTCCGTGACTGAGAGCCGCTAATGCAAAAAAGCTAAAAAGGATAGGGGAGCAGGAGAAACACTTTGCAGGCATCCCGGCTGGTGGCAGCTTTTTTATCCCCCAACTCCGGTGTCCTCCCGCAGTGGACGCAGGAGTTTCCAGGTGCTCCCCGGCCCACCTGAGCTTCATCTTCATCGCCCTGCCCAAATACCGACATCCATTTTTAATCCCCCAGCTCCCTGGCCCGGCCTTAAAAGCCTCGTGTCTGTCTGCGCGTCTTCTAATCCTCTTTCTATCCTCACCCCATCTCCCTGGCCCCGTCTTCTCCCGGGGTGAAACCCGAGCCCCGCAGCATGTCAGATTTGCCAAATGGCCATCCGTGAGCAGCTTTGAAACCCAAACCCACTCGGCCGCCTGCGGGTCAGGCATTGACCGGTGCAGCCGGGCTGCGAACGGCGCCCTGGTTTCTTGACACTGATTTATGGCTGGCCGCGGCTGCGCAACTGATGGCTTTGAAATTTCAGCTGACAGTCGGCAATTCCGGTTGAGCAAAAGTTCTAAGAAGGTTGCGAATCAGCCTTTCATTTCATTTTCAGCTCGTGACCTTCTACGGGTTCAATTGCTTCAGAGTCTGACAGTTGCATTATTTGTATAGTGCCCGAAAGCTACAATTCAAGTTCATATAGTTGAGGGTCATGACCTTAAAGCTACAATTCAAGTTCATATAGTTGAGGGTCATGACCTGAAAGCTACAATTCAAGGTCATATAGTTGAGGGTCATGACCTGAAAGCTACAATTCAAGGTCATATAGTTGAGGGTCATGACCTGAAAGGTCCAATTCAAAACCATATAGCCGAGGGTCATGACCTGAAAGGTCCAATTTAAAACCATATAGTTGAGGGTCATGACCTGAAAGGTCCAATTCAAAACCATATAGCTGAGGGTCATGACCTGAAAACGGCGTGTCTTGAAAGGGGCTGACCAGCAGTAACGCTGGGAGGGGTCAGTTGACCCCCGGAGCAGAAGCAGAATTCCGCAGCCGCAATTGTGCACAAATCCTCCGCGTTTCAGACTTAGACTCGGAGTTCCGGACCGGCACAAAAGTGCTTGTTGTCACGCACATCTTCGTCGGTAAACGGACTGGCGCCCCCGGCCCCGCATGCCCCGCCCACACTCAAAGTTTTGATACGTTTTACACGGCAAACTTATTATTAATTTTATCGTTTCTGGTCTTGTGTGACTCTGCCGCTATCTCGCTATACTCTTACACTGTGATGCCTGCGTCTGCAGGATGAGATCTGTGACTGTGTGCGCATCTATGGCTGTGTATGCGCCTGTGACCGTGTGTATTTCTGTGATTGTGTGCGTGTCTGTGACTGTGTGCGTGTCTGTGACTGTGTATGCGCCTGTGACCGGGTGTATTTCTGTGATTGTGTGCGTGTCTGTGACTGTGTGCGTGTCTGTGACTGTGTGTGTGTCTGTGACTGTGTATGCGCCTGTGACTGTGTGCGTGTCTGTGACTGTGTGCGTGTCTGTGACTGTGTATGCGCCTGTGACTGTGTGCGTGTCTGTGACTGTGTGCGTGTCTGTGACTGTGTGCGTGTCTGTGACTGTGTGCGTGTCTGTGACTGTGTGCGTGTCTGTGACGGTGTGCATGTCTGTGACTGTGTGCGCGTCTGTGACTGTGTGCATGTCTGAGTCTGCCCGTGAGTGTCTTTGTTTAGTTTCGGTAGAAGCTGTCATACATAAACACCGTCTTAAATACATTAGTTTCTGTCTATCTTTCTATCTGCTGAGCTGTCTATCTGTCTATCTCTTTGCTTACGTGTCGAAACTATTTTTACTTTGCGTCTGACAACAACATTTTTGCAAACAAGTCATTTTTCTGACTGGCGTTAAACTTTATAAGCATTATTTTCTCTACACATGAAATTTTTATAGACATTTGCTGTTGCTGTGCCTCTGCCTTTACGTCACGAAGCCCCATGATTTTATGAGGGACAGATAAGCACATTGTGCAACTGGGAGAGGCCTGGAATGGATGAGAAGCGCCATGGGTGACCCAGCAGGGCCCTGGATGAGAAGCGTCATGGGTGACCCAGCAGGGCCCTGGATGAGAAGCGTCATGGGTGACCCAGTAGGGCATTGGATGAGAAGCGCCATGGGTGACCCAGTAGGGCATTGGATGAGAAGCGCCATGGGTGACCCAGCAGGGCCCTGGATGAGAAGCGCCATGAATGACCCAGTAGGGCATTGGATGAGAAGCGCCATGGGTGACCCAGCAGGGCCCTGGATGAGAAGCGCCATGGGTGACCCAGTAGGGCATTGGATGAGAAGCGCCATGGGTGACCCAGTAGGGCATTGGATGAGAAGCGCCATGGGTGACCCAGCAGGGCCCTGGATGAGAAGCGCCATGGGTGACCCAGTAGGGCATTGGATGAAAAGCGCCATGGGTGACCCAGCAGGGCCCTGAAGCAAAGGCAGAGCTGTCCCGCACCCCAGCAGCCAAGGAGGTTCACCTTGCCGCCCTCCGCCAATCTGCAGGGGTGCTTGCGAACCCCAAGGACTACAAGCTGCTGGAGACCTCGGACATCAGCCTTGGCCATCTGGATGGCGCAGGGCCTCGGTCGGACCCCGACGCCAGCGGGCCGCCCTACTTCGTCGGCAGCCTGGCGCAGTTCAGCTTCAACAACGTGCGCTACTTCGAGCGGGACGCCAAGCTGGACGCTGCCACCACGCTGGAGGTGACCGCCAGAGTCGATGACAGCCCCGTAGCCGTCGTGCTGCCCTTCACGGTGCGCAGCTCCGCCGCGTTCGCCGAGTTGCCTCCGCTGCGCCTCTACGAGTTGTTCCGCATTCGCCTGAGCCTGCGCACCAGCCAGAGCTCCGGCCTCCTGCTGCTCAACAGCGGCCGTGGCGGCGGACAAGTGGCCGACTTCTTCCTGCTCGAACTGCTGGACGGCAGGTGCGCTTCGCCATCGACAGCCTCGTGGAATTGAATTCTTGCGCAAGAATCTCCATCACTAGCCGCCTTCTTTCTACCTCCCCAGAATCTCTTCTTCATCAGCAGCCACCTCCGTCCGTCCCTCTCCCAGAATCTCATCTTCATCAGCTGCCACCCCCGCTCCGTCCCTCTCCCAGAATCTCTTCTTCATCGGCTGCCACCCCCGCTCCATCCCTCTCCCCAGAATCCGCCTGGCGCTGAACGCGGGCTCGGGCCTGGCGGAGCTGAAGCTCGGCGAGTTGCTGAACGACAACCGCTGGCACGAAGTCGAAGTCCTCCGGCCAGCGCTCGATCGGATCGCCCTGCGGGTCGACGGTCGCCACAAGGAGACGGCGATGCCGGCCGCATTCGACGGCGCCAGCGAGGCGAGCCGCCGGGCCGGCCTCAACGTCGACGTTGGCGACAGGCCGGTGTACCTGGGCGGCGCGCCGCAGGACGAGCTGCTGGGACTGAAGTCTGGGGTGGGATTTCAGGTATGGGGACCTGGGATGTCAGGTATGCGGATCTGGGATGTCAGGTATGCGGATCTGGGATTTCAGGTATGCGGATCTGGGATTTCAGGTATGCGGATCTGGGATTTCAGGTATGCGGATCTGGGATTTCAGGTATGCGGATCTGGGATTTCAGGTATGCGGATCTGGGATTTCAGATATGGGGATCTGGGATGTCAGGTATGGGGATCTGGGATTCTAGGTATGGGGATCTGGGAATTCAGGTAGGGGATCTGAGAGTTCTTGAGAATTAGTGCTTTGGGATGTCAGGTATGGGGATCTGGGATTTTAGGTATGGGGATCTGGGAATTCAGGTAGGGGATCTGAGAGTTCTTGAGAATTAGTGCTTTGGGATGTCAGGTATGGGGATCTGGGATTTTAGGTATGGGGATCTGGGAATTCAGGTAGGGGATCTGAGAGTTCTTGAGAATTAGTGCTTTGGGATGTCAGGTATGGGGATCTGGGATTTTAGGTATGGGGATCTGGGAATTCAGGTAGGGGATCTGAGAGTTCTTGAGAATTAGTGCTTTGGGATGTCAGGTATGGGGATCTGGGATCTGGAATTTTTCAAGCATTGGTGCCTAAAGTTTCATACAAGTTTTACTTCTGTGATGGCAGTCAGATACTTCATGGACTCAGTCACGAGTTACAACACATGGGCTCAAGTTCAGTCAGCGGAAATGCCAAGTCTTATTTTACTTTTGACTTCCTCGCAAATCTTCATTAGTCTCCTTCATCGTAAAAGCGATCATCCAGAATGCAGCCATCATCAGCAACTGGGCTGCTGAAGATTCTAAGAAATCTTTTTACGGGTTTTCTACGCATTTCAACAAAAGCTTTTATTTTAGCAAAGCCGGCGGCGATTCACAGTTGGGCTCCATCAAATTTCAAACATTTAAGAATGAACTTTCTTAACTGTGTTCGAACTGTAGAATCTCCTAAATTTTCTGGCGCAGTCTGCGAGCGCGAAGGTTAAAAAAATGGCTCGAACACCGAGGCGTCCGCAGACTGCACAGAGACCGGCGCATCTCGGCCGTCCTCGAGGCAGCCAAACTTGAATGCAATGCACTTCTGATCTTCTGCTCTTTAACTGTCATTTTCTGTACTAGAATCTGTTTTTTCAGATCCCATCGAGTTTCCTGTACGAGGATCTGGGGTTTCCCTCTAGCGCTGATTTCACACCTGTGCCAAGTAGTCATGTCTGATGTCCCTGACTGCCGCATCCGCTGATTTCACACCTGTGTCAAGTAGTCACATCTGATGTCCCTGACTGCCGCATCCGCTGATTTCACACCTGTGTCAAGTAGTCACATCTGATGTCCCTGACTGCTGCATCCGCTGATTTCACACCTGTGTCAAGCAGTCACATCTGATGTCCCTGACTGCCGCATCCGCTGATTTCACACCTGTGTCAAGCAGTCACATCTGATGTCCCTGACTGCCGCATCCGCTGATTTCACACCTGTGTCAAGCAGTCACATCTGATGTCCCTGACTGCCGCATCCGCTGATTTCACACCTGTGTCAAGCAGTCACATCTGATGTCCCTGACTGCTGCATCCGCTGATTTCACACCTGTGTCAAGCAGTCACATCTGATGTCCCTGACTGCCGCATCCGCTGATTTCACACCTGTGTCAAGCAGTCACATCTGATGTCCCTGACTGCCGCATCCGCTGATTTCACACCTGTGTCAAGCAGTCACATCTGATGTCCCTGACTGCCGCATCCGCTGATTTCACACCTGTGTCAAGCAGTCACATCTGATGTCCCTGACTGCCGCATCCGCTGATTTCACACCTGTGTCAAGCAGTCACATCTGATGTCCCTGACTGCCGCATCCGCTGATTTCACACCTGTGTCAAGCAGTCACATCTGATGTCCCTGACTGCCGCATCCCCCAGGGCTGCCTGGGCTCCGTCCACCTGTACGAGGACATCAACTCGCCGCAGCAGCAGCCGTACGACGTGATCGCCCTGCGCCGGAACCGGACCAGCTTCGAGTCCGACATCACCGACTCCTGCCAGAAGCCGCGGGTGCAGTGCGGCCGAGGACCTGCCACTATGGTGGCCAGTGCGTCCAGCAGTGGGACAGCGTGGCCTGCAACTGCGATACCACTTCCTTCACAGGAGCTTGGTGCAGCAGGGGTGAGTCAGCTCAGTGGCTGTTGGAGTGCGGATGCAGTGAGGCAGCTGGGATGCTGATGAGATGGGGCAGTTGAGATGCTGATGAGGTGGGGCAGCTGAGATGCTGCTGAGATGGGGCAGTTGAGATACTGATCAGGTGGGGCAGCTGGAATTCTTGATGAGGTGAGGAAGCTGGGATGCTGATGAGGTGGGGCGGCTTGGATGCTGATGAGATAGGGCAGCTGGAATGTAGATTAGGTGGGGCAGCTGGGATGCTGATGAGGTGGGGCAGCTGGGATGCAGATTAAGTGGGGCAACTAGGATCCTGATGAGGCAAGTCAGTCCCAGCTCCAGGAGACCCCTGACCCCCTGATCAACAATCGGCTGCCCGCGCGCAGTCGGCAGCGCCACCTTCCAGTTCGGCGCCAGCGGGCGGGTCGGCCGGATCAGCTTCGAGTTCGTGGACGACAGCTTCCTGCCGACCACAAAGAGGGACGAGGTGTCCTTCGGCTTCCAGACCAGCAAGTCCAGCTGCGTGCTGGTGCTCATCGAGGCCAGGCGATCCGCCGGCCTCATCCCGGACTTCATCGCCATCCAAGTGGTGAGGCTGGCCATTTCGTCTTTCAACTTTAGCTTGTCAGTTTATATTAAGAAAAGCTTTATCATCTACTGACAGTAGCATTATTAATGAAAATGGGCTAAAATATCGAGGGTTAAAATGGAGCATCCGGCAGGTTATCAGACTCCACCCGCCCAAAATAACTTTCAGTTGAAGGGCCGCCTGACTGTGAATTACTACCTGAAGTCTTCCATCAATTCGCTGGTGAAGACCCACCTGAATGTGTCGGACGGACGCTACCACCGGGTTCGATTCCTGCGCGAGGAGGCCCGCGGCAGCCTCTTTGTTGACGACTCGAAGCCCGTCGTGGCGAATCCTGGTGAGGCGCTTGGAGGAGCATTTTAGCTGGTTTAGGAAAACCCGCTCTTGTGACATTGAACCATGCAAATTCAATTCCAAATTCAGTATTCGAAAAGTTTTCGCACCAATTTGATTTGAAATTTGGCACTAAGTTGAGTTTTGGCACGAATTTAAATTTGGCACCAATTCATTGGCATTAATTTGAATTTGACATGATCAATTTGAAATCAATTTAAATTCGGCACCAATTTGAATTTGGCACCAATTTGAATTTGGTACCAATTTGACTTTGGCACGAATTTGAATTTGGCACCAATTTGAATTTGGCACCAATTTGAAGTTGGCACTAATTAAAATCTGGCACTAAGTTTCAGAATGTTGGCACGAATTTGAATTTGTCGCTGCATTCAGTTTCAATTAAAAACCAGTAGAAATTAAAGTCCCGCATCTCTCGAAACCGCCAGGCGCCGGCTTCGGCACGACGTTCAACTCGCAGAAGGCGATCTATGTCGGCAGCATGGCGTCGATGGCTCAGCCCGACGTGGCTGACAAGGCGGTTACAATGCTGTCTGTGTCAGGCGCGGATGGCCCTAGACCAAGAAGTCGTCGCGGCCGCCGTTCAGCCGTGCGGACAGAATGGAGCCACTTTGAAGGCTACCTAACGGGCCTCGTGTTCAATGGGGTCGCCCTGAGCCGCATCGCTGCCGACGACCCGGTGGCCTCCAGCGTGGCGAAGCTGCGCACGGAGCGCTTCGGCGACGTCAGCCAGGTGGAGGATTTTCAGCCCAGGCTGGACGGCTTCCCGCCGCCTGACCCGCCGGACTCTTACCTGCACCCAGAGCTCATGATGTCCACCAGCCCTGTAGAGGTGGGCACTTCCGCGAAGCTCTTTTATATTTACATGCACTTTTAGATGTACTAAAACTCATACTCACGTCTACCTGAAGCCCACATCTCAAACTCTTATTAAACTTTATATTTCTGAGTTGAGAAGCCCGAAAACTCAGCCGCTTCCCGAACCCCGAACTCCGCAGGCCACTACAACCAGCGCAATCATCGAGTCGAAGATTCGCTGCGCACCGGCCAGCAGCGCCATCAAGTCGGCGGCCGACTGCATCGGCTCCGGGGGCATCATTGCTCCGGAAATGGAGCCACTGGGTTCCGGCGAGTGAGTCCGCGGCAACTGGCATGTGGGGCTGATCGGGCTGGTTGCTTAAATGCATTATCTCCTTCCGATCGCCATCCCACGCCACTTCCATTCACCTACCCAACTCCACTCACCCACCCCACCTCCACTCACCCACCCCACCTCCACTCACCCACCCACCTCCACTCACCCACCCCGCCCCCATTCACCAACCCCAACTCCACTCACCCACCCCACCTCCACTCACCCACCCCAAACTCGATTCCGTCTGCCAGAAGCTCCCGCGGGGCAACCGACGCTCCGTCCGGCTCCGACCGGGACGGGTGGCCGGGCTGGCGGTCGCCGACGCAGACTCCGCGGGATAGCACCGAGACCCGGGAGACGAAGACCACCGGCGGAAAGCAGTCGTCGGCAAAGATCGACATCTTCATCATCGTGATCGTGGCAGCCTCCGGCGCCGTGCTGCTGTTTGTGTTCTTCTGCCTGATCTACCGCTGCCGCAGCAAGAACGAGGGCTCCTACCGGGTGGACGAGACGCAGAACTTTGAGGACCCGGCGCTGAAGCCGCTGCGAGGCGCCGCCCACGCCAACGGCGACGTACGGACAAAGATGGCAACGAAAAAGCGGGACATCAAAGAGTGGTACGTGTGACCGGATGGCCGCTGCCCCTCGACCAGCGAGCGCCGCTCAAGGCGAGTGTGTTTTGGGGATTTTATCCCGATTTCTATTTCATCGAATTTGGCAACTCACTGGGGCTGGAAGGATCAGTGCCATGTTGGAGCTCTGCTCAAAAGAATTTCGACCCGACTAAACTGCAAGTCAGAATAGCGACATAGCCTAGCTAATTCCCCCCAGTACAGCTGCCGGTTGCACCCCCTCAGCCCAGCTCCCCCCCAGCCCAGTTCCCCAGCCCAGTTCCCCCCAGCCTAGTTCCCCCCAGCCTAGTTCCCCAGCCCAGCTCCCCCCAGCCCAGTTCCCTCCAGCCCAGTTCCCCCCAGCCTAGTTCCCCAGCCCAGTTCCCCCCAGCCCAGTTCCCCCCAGCCTAGTTCCCCAGCCCAGCTCCCCCCAGCCCAGTTCCCCCCAGCCCAGCTCCCCCAGCCCAGTTCCCCCAGCCCAGCTCCCCCAGCCTAGTTCCCCCCAGCCCAGCACCCCCAGCCCAGTTCCCCCAGCCCAGCTCCCCCCAGCCCAGTTCCCCAGCCCAGCTCCCCCCAGCCCAGTTCCCCCAGCCCAGCTCCCCCCAGCCCAGTTCCCCCAGCCCAGCTCCCCCCAGCCTAGTTCCCCTCAGGCCTCAGCCCAGTTCCCCTCAGCCCAGTTCCCCAGCCCAGCTCCCCCCAGCCTAGTTCCCCTCAGCCCAGCTCCCCCATCTCTCACACAAAGGCATGAACTCTCAGTGCCATCTCAACAGCACACAGTGGTCCACTCGATAGCTGAGCTCGAAGTCCGTCCACAACTTTCGATTGCAGATCCGCCGACGCCGGAACTCCATGCTCGCCGAAACGCGCCAATTTTGCCTAGCAACCGCCCTTCTAATACTAAATATTAGCAGTTGTTTCGATGAAGTGGAGCTAATTTCTGACAACTCTTCCCCGTAGACCATTTTGAATTGCCGCGAATTGCCAGCAGCACTCCGAACTCGCGCGTCCTTTCAACCCGCGTTCATAATGCAACATTTTCTACTTTCTGCTTTGTCTGCTCATGTTCAGGCATTCCTGCTATGTAAGGGGCAGCGCCATGACTGTCACTTGACAATATGTTGCACTTCTCTGCGGCACTTGCCCGCAGGCGTCCTCGAGGCACAACTGAAATGCATTTTTTCATCATTTTAGTAGCTCTGCTCTGCGCCGCTGTTTGACTCTGTCATCCGCCTGTTGAGCGACTCTTTGAGCTGATCCCCTGCCCTCCGCTCACCCCTCACCCCTCTTGACTTACTTTGACTTAGCTGCAGGGGCGTCCGGCGGATATGCAGCGAGGAGGCGGAGGAGACCGCCCATTCAAATCCGCTAGCCCCTGACGACGCTCACCCCTCCCACTCCGCTCACCCCTCACTCTCCGCTCACCCCTCACCCTTCGCTCACCCTCACCCCTCAACTTCCCTCACTCCTCACCCTCCGCGCACCATTTTATCATCCGCCCACCTATGCTCATCCATACCCCTTCATAAAATACTTTATTACATGTAGCTCATCTGCTCACTCCTCTCCTCCGCCCCCGCATCAGCCAGGCCATCAGAGCCATACAGTAACACGCAATGTCGTAGTACTTTCGCGTGCTCAGCAATCACCGAGCAAAATCAATGCACTGGCAATCGTCGCCTGTCATCATTTTTCTCTGCTCCGCACTGGCTGGCAAGAATACACAGGTGTTTCTCATCATAAGCATTTGCGTCAGTGTCGATTTAATCTTGAAATGGGATTTCAAGGATCTTGTTAAAGCATCAGCGCTGCGTTCTGTTCACAAACCTGATATTTTCAACAATGTACAAACAGGTGTGCAATGTACAAGCAAGTACTCGTACACGCCATCTGTTTACTCAATACTCACTGTGAATGGGAAGATTCCCCCCATGTCTGTAAATACAAAATTATTTTGAGACTGAAACATGAGCAGATGTTTTTGTGCGGCCATACAGCCACAAATCTGCTTCTTGACTTTCGGTGGCACTGCTGCCTTTCTTGACGTGTAGCTTATCACAGCCATAGCACACCCATAGCACAGCACTGGCAAAGCCATTGCACAGCACTGGCAAATCCATTGCACAGCACTAGCTCATCTATTGCACAGCCATAGCACACCCATAGCAAAGCACTAGCACACACCCATAGCACAGCACTAGCACACCCATAGTACACCCATAGCACAGCGCTAGCACACAGCCATAGCACAGCACTAGCACACCCATAGTACACCCATAGCACAGCGCTAGCACACAGCTATAGCACAGCGCTAGCACACAGCCATAGCACAGCGCTAGCACACAGCCATAGCACAGCACTAGCACACCCATAGTACAGCACTAGCACACACCCATAGTACAGCACTAGCACACACTCATAGCACAGCACTAGCACACAGCCATAGTACAGCACTAGCACACACCCATAGTACAGCACTAGCACACACCCATAGCACAGCACTAGCACACAGCCATAGCACAGCACTAGCACACACCCATAGTACAGCACTAGCACACACCCATAGTACAGCACTAGCACACACCCATAGCACAGCACTAGCACACAGCCATAGCACAGCGCTAGCACACAGCCATAGCACAGCGCTAGCACACAGCCATAGCACAGCGCTAGCACACACCCATAGCACAGCGCTAGCACACACCCATAGCACAGCACTAGCACACCCATAGTACAGCACTAGCACACAGCCATAGTACAGCACTAGCACACAGCCATAGCACAGCACTAGCACACAGCCATAGCACAGCGCTAGCACACAGCCATAGCACAGCACTAGCACACACCCATAGCACAGCGCTAGCACACAGCCATAGTACACTCAGCACAGCTCTAACACACACCCATAGCACAGCACTAGCACACACCCATAGCACAGCGCTAGCACACAGCCATAGTACACTCAGCACAGCACTAGCACACACCCATAGTACACTCAGCACAGCGCTAGCACACACCCATAGTACACCCATAGCACAGCGCTAGCACACAGCCATAGCACAGCACTAGCACACACCCATAGCACAGCGCTAGCACACAGCCATAGCACAGCACTAGCACACACCCATAGCACAGCGCTAGCACACACCCATAGTACACTCAGCACAGCACTAGCACACACCCATAGTACACTCAGCACAGCACTAGCACACACCCATAGTACACTCAGCACAGCGCTAGCACACACCCATAGTACACTCATAGCACAGCACTAGCACACACCCATAGTACACTCATAGCACAGCACTAGCACACCCATAGTACACTCATAGCACAGCACTAGCACACAGCCATAGTACACTCAGCACAGCACTAGCACACACCCATAGTACACTCAGCACAGCACTAGCACACACCCATAGTACACTCAGCACAGCGCTAGCACACACCCATAGTACACTCATAGCACAGCACTAGCACACACCCATAGTACACTCATAGCACAGCACTAGCACACCCATAGTACACTCATAGCACAGCACTAGCACACCCATAGTACACTCATAGCACAGCACTAGCACACCCATAGTACACTCATAGCACAGCACTAGCACACAGCCATAGCACAGCGCTAGCACACACCCATAGCACAGCACTAGCACACCCATAGCACAGCACTAGCACACACCCATAGTACACTCAGCACAGCACTAGCACACCGCTGTACTTGAATCAAAACAGGGGCACAAAAAAGCCAAGCAAAAAGCAGCAGAAGATAAAAAAGAACCGAAGCCGCAACAGCGCAATTATTTTCTAAGAAACGAGATAGCCGAGCCGCACGCACCCTGCCGATCCGGCCCAGTGTCCGCGACAGAACAGCGACATCAAGGTGCGAAGAGTATTCCATATATATTTATGAATTAATAATAATCGTAACAGAATCAGTAAGTTGGATCGAAAGCAGGAACCCAAACTACAATCAAAACAGACACGAAAGGCACGCACAGTTTAATCAATAATCGATGGCACTTGGCAGAGCAGGCAAAATCATTATTACATATAAATATGAAAAATCGCATATTAAAAATAAAGACGGTACTGGCGGCTGTGCTGGGAAGAGCTGAAAGATTCGGTCTGCCAATTGAGATAGATGGACAAATTAACAGAAGGGCGGTCGAAGTCCGGACACTGAAAATAGCTAAGAGAAAGCCTGGCTTGTAACAAAAGTGGAAAGCGGATTACAGAACTTAACCTCGCCCCATCCGTAATGCTGCGCCAGCTTCATCACAGAGTTGCAGAGCTTTGAGCAGGCAGTTCAGAGACAGGCAATCAGTCAGTCTTAGAAATGGAGGAAGCCGCGGTCTGGCTTGGAGCGTCAGTCGTCCTCGCGGACGCCGCGGGCGGGTCCCTTCTCGATCTGGTCGTCCAGCTCCTTCTTGGTCTCCTCCTCCCACTTCCGGATCTGCTCCATGGTGAGGCCGTACCACTGGTCCATGCTGCAGAACACCTGCCTGTGGAAGTTCGTGAAGATCCGGCGCTCCATCTGCGGGTGGGCGAGGCGCATCCGGTGAGGGGTAGCTGATGAGGGGTATCCGGTGAGGGGTAGCTGATGAGGGGTATCCGGTGAGGGGTAGCTGATGAGGGGTATCCGGTGAGGGGTAGCTGGTGAGGGGTATCCGGTAAGGGGTAGCTGATGAGGGGTATCCGGTAAGGGGTAGCTGATGAGGGGTATCCGGTGAGGGGTAGCTGATGAGGGGTATCCGGTGAGGGGTAGCTGGTGAGGGGTATCCGGTAAGGGGTAGCTGGTGAGGGGTATCCGGTAAGGGGTAGCTGATGAGGGGTATCCGGTAAGGGGTAGCTGATGAGGGGTATCCGGTGAGGGGTAGCTGATGAGGGGTATCCGGTGAGGGGTAGCTGATGAGGGGTATCCGATGAGGGGTAGCTGATGAGGCGCATCCGGTAAGGGGTAGCTGATGAGGGGTATCCGGTGAGGGGTAGCTGATGAGGGGTATCCGGTGAGGGGTAGCTGGTGAGGGGTATCCGGTAAGGGGTAGCTGGTGAGGGGTATCCGGTAAGGGGTAGCTGATGAGGGGTATCCGGTAAGGGGTAGCTGATGAGGGGTATCCGGTGAGGGGTAGCTGATGAGGGGTATCCGGTGAGGGGTAGCTGGTGAGGGGTATCCGGTAAGGGGTAGCTGGTGAGGGGTATCCGGTAAGGGGTAGCTGATGAGGGGTATCCGGTAAGGGGTAGCTGATGAGGGGTATCCGGTGAGGGGTAGCTGATGAGGGGTATCCGGTGAGGGGTAGCTGATGAGGGGTATCCGATGAGGGGTAGCTGATGAGGGGTATCCGGTGAGGGGTAGCTGGTGAGGGGTATCCGGTAAGGGGTAGCTGGTGAGGGGTATCCGGTAAGGGGTAGCTGATGAGGGGTATCCGGTAAGGGGTAGCTGATGAGGGGTATCCGGTGAGGGGTAGCTGATGAGGGGTATCCGGTGAGGGGTAGCTGATGAGGGGTATCCGATGAGGGGTAGCTGATGAGGGGTATCTAATGAGGGTATCTGGTGAGGGGTATATAATGAGGGTATCTGGTGAGGGGTATATAATGAGGGTATCTAGTGAGGGGTATCTAATGAGGCTATCTAGTGAGGGGTATCTAATGAGGGTATCTAGTCAGGGGTATCTAATGAGGCTATCTAGTGAGGGGTAGCCCAGTGAGATACGATGACAGTGACTGGAAGCAGAAGCAGCACTGGGAGGGCCCAGCTACACCGGTAGCAGCGCACAGCAGCAGTTCGCAACTCACAGTGTGGATGAAGCTCTCGATGCGGCCCTGCAGGCCGAACCACTTGAACTCGCAGGTGACCAGCTTGTAGGCGCACATCACCGGGCCGTCGAAGTTCTCCCACCAGGGCCGGTTGGTGAGCGGGCCGCGGCCGGTCTTGGACGACTTGAACAGCTTGGGGTCGAACTCGCGCTTGTAGTCGGAGTTTGAGTACAGCTTGTCGTTGGCGATGTCGATGTACACAACCTCGCGCTTCTGAAGCAGGTTCGGCGGCAGCTGGTGCACATTCTCCTGCGTGCCGGCGTCCTGCACGTGCATGGACTCGATCTTGATGAAGAAATTATCCTTCATGTAGCCGGGGTTCTCCACCACAGTGCGGCAGTAGGGGTAGGCGTTCCAGGCTGTCTCCGTCATCTCCAGCGAGCCCGACGGCGCCAGCATGCGGATGAACTTCGGCACCTTGCTGGAGGAGGTTGGGCCGGATTCGGATCTCACCCCTGCATCTCATGGCCCTCTCACATCTGCGTCTCATGGTCCTTTATCTGACACCCTGCATCTTAAGCATGGCCCTTCATCCCTCACGCAAAACTCTTTCGCGCCCCAGTGCATTGGTAGTCTGTCAGTCACTCGATCTGAAGACTTGGCAATATAAAAAATTCCGTCACCGCCAGTGCGGATAGCAGTCTAACATCACGCGACTATCTCACCGCATCGGTGAGCACACGAGCAAAAGTTGAAAAAAGTACATTGCTGCACACTCGAGAGACACTTGGCACTGCCTGTAGCGCAGCTCGGAGACGAAATGCCAAGTCTTGCACCCCAGCTCACTCTATAGGGAGTGAAAACTCATTCTCTTCGGAGAGATGTGGACAGGGCCAGGAGAGACAATAGACACTCGCCTCTCTCTCTGTCTGACGCAGCTAACAGTTCACAGACAGCAATTGGAACCGCAATCCCGTTCACAACGGTAACACTTCGGAGCCCAAAGTACATTCTGACCCAATGGCTAATGCCATCGCTTTGTACTCAAAGCTAAACATTCCAGGCATTGTTTGACGTCATTCAGACAGATTTGAGATTGCTGAATGGGATCTGGGAGGGTGACAGCCTAATCTTAACATATGGGGTGGGGTGACAGCCTAATCTGAACATATGGGGTGGGGTGACAGCCTAATCTGAACATATGGGGTGGGGTGACAGCCTAATCTGAACATATGGGGTGGGGGTGACAGCCTAATCTGAACATATGGGGTGGGAGTGACAACCTAATCTGAACATATGGGGTGGGGTGACAGCCTAATCTGAACATATGGGGTGCGGGTGACAGCCTAATATCTGAAAATATGGGGTGGGGGTGAACATCCGGGAGGGTGACAGCCTAATCTAAACATACAGGAGGGCGACAGCTTAATTTGAACATCCGGGAAGGTGACAGCCTTATCTGAGGATCTGGGGGATGACAACCTAATCTGAGCAGCTGGGAGGGTGACAGACAGCCTAATCTGAGCATCAGGGAGGGTGACAGCCAAGTAGCAACCAGCTATACCTGTGTACCAAAGGAAAGGCAAAGGTGAACTCACTTCTGCAGCTTGTAGATCTTGTAGGTGTACTGGCCAGTGCCTCTATTGCCAAGCAGCGGCGTCTTTGGCGGCCACTTGTTGGCGGCAACATCAAAGGGCTCATTGTGCACCACAACAATACCCTCGCCTCCGCCAGTTTCCTGCTTGGAGGCCTCAGCCACGGAGTAGAGCTGGGCAATCTGGTACTCCTCCACTGTCATGGGCAGGATCACGCGACTGCACAATAGGTGGGTGGGACAGTGTCTTAGGAATCTGGTTTCAAACACCCAAGGGAATGCTAATTATTGATTATTGATTTATTTAGAAAATTAAAAAAACATGTTTAATAAATTGAATTTATAACCATTAGTGTTTCTGCCACAAAAATATAATAAAATACTAGAACAATTAAAAAACATTTAAAATTATGGTAAACATGATTTTAATTAATCAGGACCTAGATAAAAAAATTCAATGACTAAATACTCTTAATGGGGCAAGTACTTGTTCTAAGTAATTGTACTATAATAAATAAACCTCTTGATATATACTTAGTTAGGTAGAGGCAGGCAAGTGGGCTATATGCACTATGGTATACATTAGGAAACATTGTTTTATAACGATTAAGAGACATTACTACCCATTCTATCAATTCCCTTATACAAGCATTAAATATTTATATATATAGTTATATATGTAGGCATATACTTACATAGGAGTAATTTATTGTGATAAATAATTAGTCCTGAATTGTATATATCATTAGGCGCTTTATTATACCCTAAGTATTGGCCTTCAAGGGCATTATTTATATAAGCAAACTGAAACCAAGATTAAAATTAAGTTTTATGTTTATACTTATTACAAAAGTAAAAGCCAATATAATAGATTTAAGTGGACAGGTCCAATGGTCCCTTAATTAAGCTAAATTTACATAATATACATGGCATTTTTTTCCTATTATTGTCTATAAAGGGTTAGGGATTTCAGTTATATGCTTAAATTTTCTTTTGACATAAAATATTGTTATTAAACCATCTTTGATAAACTATATTACCTTTGCACTTATTTTTAAAGGGATTATAAAGTAAAACTAAATAAAATTGGGGATCTTAATACAAAATTACCATAATATATACTTCTTTTTCAATTTTTTGGATCTATACTTATACTTAAAAAGATTCATTTTACATAATAAAAATTAAGGATTGCACAAAATATGAGGGCTGTCCCAGAAATAGCAGGAAAAGCCAGTTCAGAGGCAGACTATGATATTTGAGTTTGATACAACTTGCATCATAAGTAGAAAAAAATCGAATGGTTGTTTTGTTTTTCAAATGAGATAAAAATGTCAATTCATTCAAAAGTTATGCTAATATTAGAACAAGGGGTAAGGGGTAGATTTATACCAAGTCAAGCCTACTATGCTATCCATAGACTAAACTTTTGACATTATTGTTTAGTCAAAACCATCAATTCGAAAACAAAAGCAAATGAAGAAGCTGAAGAGAAACAAATAAGCACATAAGCCCTTAAAAAGCAGAAGCAAATCTGAAGCAGAAGCAGAATAGCTGCAGGCTGCAGGCTGAGGGGTGACTTTATTAAAGTCATCAGTCAAAGGTGATGGCAATACTGCGTGACCAACTTTGCAGACCCTTTGACTTAGTATAACTTTACCCCCTATCCCTTGTTTTAATTATAGGCATAAATTTTGAATGAATGGAAATTTTTATCCCATTTAAAAAACAAAACAACTGTTGGATTTTTTTATACTTATGACACAAGTTGCATCAAATTTGAATATCATAGTTAGCCTCTATAACAGTTTTCCTGCTATTTCTGGATAACCATTATACATTTACATTGTAGTATATTACAATATCTAATAACAATATTGTAGACTCTATTTAAAAAGGATTTAAATATATTTATATTATTATAAAATATGCTAACAATGTCAATGTCAATGATATTCTTTTTATCCTTTCAAATGGTGTCTTGTAACAAAGAATCTAAGCTGTGCAACTGATTCTATTATTAAGTGAGAGACTACTAGGCCTAATTGCATTTGAGAAAAAAGAAGTATATACTACTAAAATTTACCTTGAAAAAATATATACTAAGTCTAAGCTGCATAAAAGTATGTGATATTAGGCCTAATATATTTTTTATTATTTTAACTGACAAAAACTAAATAAGTGTGACTGGTAGGCAGTGACAGGTAACAGAGTAAATATAAATCGTCCAAAAAATATGTGAGAATACCCTATTAAGATGCATTGAGATACTTTGTGTTTCTTAACTGAGACAAGTTATGCTAATAAAATAAATTAAGTTTTTTACACAAGCAAAATGGTATAAAACATAAGCACTTACTACTCTTTGATCAGCATTATGTCTTTGAGTGCGAAGTACTTAAAAAAACACAGAAAACGATGATAGTTGTAGTTATTCTTTGTATCTATAAACAGAATGAAATTCTACTATTTACTATGGTCTATATAAAAAGTGAGGCGTGGCCGTAAAAAAATAACGTAGATTCGGTCGGCATTTAAAAATATTATTCAAATATTGGATGAAACAAAACAAACTATACAACAGATGCTTTCTGTAATTTTCCGTTAGGTAAAGTTAATAATGATAGCATTTTACTGCAGCATGTAGAGGCTATTTTTGAACGTTTTACTTCGTATTTCAGGGCACAAATAAAGTCGAATGAAATGATTACTGACTAATCGGTTTGTGCTACTTAAAGTAGTTTCATGACAAGTAAGATCGGGAGATACATGGTACAGGGAGCACCGTCCAAGGGTCCATTTGACGGAGGCTGGGTATTTGTTGTATAAAAACGATTTCCGCGGAAGCAAATACAAATCAAGAATTGTCCTTAACTGTACCAACCAAAACACACTAACATTTCCATTTAAGTTTTCCACTGCTAAGTAACAGTTAAAAAGGATAATTTTATTAAAGTTAAAATAGACTTCAGTTCACCAAAAAATCCGGATTTTTTAGAAACAGTGTTTTTCTTTAACTGTCACAAACCATTTATGCAATACGCTCGTATGAAGCGGACAAAATATTAAACTTAGCGGCACCTTACAGCTCAGCTATTTGATTTTGGGTCCAAAAATATTCTCCAACTCCTCAGATCAATCAGCACAGATCGATCAGCACATCATATCATGGCTTTGTGCATGTGCCATGCAATTAGGCGCAGCTGGGAGTGTCAAAAGTACGGAACTGCTTTGACAACACACACACGCAATTTCTACACGTCTGACACTTCAATTAGGCGCACCTGACACCAAATTCGCTACCCAAAATGTCAGCTGCATGCTGTTTGAAACTCAAACCCACGATTTGACGGTTTATTGCGGGGGCGCTCGCGCTTGTATAGCACAACATATACCGGCTCTGTACTCAACTCACGTTAGTATAGTACAGAGTGTGCATAATAATTAAAGTGTACAAAGCGAAGCTGGGAAATTAAAAAGTTTACGGCGCTGCCCTGCCATGCTCACATCCCCATAATCTTGTAATTTATCTCTTACAGAGCCTTACATTATGGCAACTTATAGACTCACTGTTTTCCCACATTGCATTCAGAAAGATTAAGGGCAAGCATGCATTTCCCATTTCTTTACTCTTATCGCATAGGCAATGTGAAGCGAGTCACGATTTGAGCAGTTTTGCCGCTCTCACTGCAAAGCCTAAGTACGAATTCATTAACAGATTTCGCTATCTTTCTCAATTAAAAACGGGTTACCCTAACTAAGCTCGACGCCGAATCAAGCCAGAACGCACAGTTGGACTTGTGCGCATAGACATTCACCGGAGTTTTTAAAAATGTACATGCAGAGACTTCGTACTCAAAGTCTCGGTAGGGCGCGTCAAAAATGATAGGAAGGTCACCTGGCAGCAAAGTGAAACAAATAGCTACGCATTAGTCATGCCGGTGGAAAGGCGAGTGTACGCGAGTTTCCTGCCCCACACAGCCTGCAGTTGGGCCGCGCACGCAGCCGTACGCCAGGACAGTACAGAAGGAGCCTTTATAAAGTAAGCCTCTAGTCATGCACAGATATGCGAGCGCAGAAACGTCTAACAGCATGAAAATCCTGGTTGTGTTCAACTCGGTGAATGACATTGTGTTCTGTCATGCGGATCAAGCCTACTTGGCCAACCTGCTGGCCGCTTATCGCGGCTCCAACGAGGCTGGAGAGATAGCTGGCGTGTCCCGACAGACGCTGGACGTACTTGTGCAGCTCTTCTCGCCCTTACTGACCACCTACAACTTGATGAGAACACAGCAGTCCGCCTATCGCCGGGTTGTACTGGCCAACAGTGAGGAAGTTGTATTCAGACGGTGCGAGGACTTCCTCATGATCGGTGTATTCGGCTCAAAAACATTCTGCCCGCCGGCCAAGCAGCTAGCCAATGTGGAGCGGCAGCTGCGGTCGCTGGTGGGACCTTACTTTGAGACACTGAAGCATTACAAAGAAGGCGCATTCAGCCTGGTTGGCAGCATGGTGTCCGGCTGGAAGACTCTGTTTACGCACGAATTGGCGTTCACATTTTCTGCGGTGGAGCGCGTCAAGGTGGAGGGCATCAAGGCCAAGGCTATCGAGTCGATTGAGCGCGGCTTCCAGCGAAGACGTCGAGAGTTGAGCGGTGTGGAGCACGTGCTGATTGTCTGCGGCACCAAGCTGCTGTGCCTGTACTCCACCGAGAGAACAAGTAAGCTTGTAGCCCAGGACTTTCTCACTCTAATCTCTCTGGTGCCCGCTCTGTTCCCAAAGTTTGACGTCTACGATGAGAGCGCTACAAGGAACCAGAAGGAGCCACCTTCAACAGTTGCGCTGAGCCGACCAACAGTTCAAGCAACAGCGATGTTTCCTCTGCCTTCCACTCGTGCAACGAGTTCGTCCTCTCTGCCAATCACAGTCCGCGGAGTTCCGGTCTGGCGACGACACCCGAACGAATAAATGGCGCATTTGGGACATCTCAGCGGCAATCTACTTCCTCATCTGGCAGTTGCATCGAGTTGGAGCACAATGCTCACTATCCTCTGGTGCAGCAGATTGAGTTGAACAAAAGCTCTCCATCAGAGTCCAAAGCTATGCTTGTGTTCCTTAACACTACCACGTCCACTTTATCTCCATTCAAAGCTCACTTCGTACCAATGACGGGAAATGTTGTATTCTTGGCACTAGAAGCTGTGGAGCCGCGCTCCGTGGCCCGGTTGGTAGATCGAATGCACCGAGCGGCGGACCGAGCCCTGAGCCATGTGAGCCAACCCGTTGACGACCTGGCAGCAATGCAGGCTGCCATCTGCGCCGAGCTGCACTCGGTTAGACGACTCCTCGTCGAGCTGATCAGGACGTTGAGGGAGCCGCCAGGAGTCGCTGCCAGCTTCGCGCCCGCCTGCGAACGAGCAATGCGCGATGTCAACGATCACCTGAGCCGGGCAGCTCCAGGGAGCGAGCATTTCCGCACGGTAGACTTGTACCTGAATGCGGTAGAGAACTTGCTGCATAAGTTAAAGTCTTCCGTCATGAAAGGCGTGTTTGAGAACCTCTTCCTGCAGTTTCCCTTCAAGATGACGGCCACAGTGTGCCAGGCTGTGCAGGACCTTGCCCAGGCTTGTAGAAAAGACCTCCAGGACTACCTGCCATTTCTGGACGTAAAGGCGCGCAGAAACCTGGCCTCGTCCAGCGTGCTCGCCAACTACATCGGCCTGGTGCATTTTGCCCTAGTGGACCGGCGCAGCGACGAAATCGTCGCCCCGACGCCCGACTGGGGTCGCCACCCGAAGGGCCTCTCTAAGCGCATCCTTGCCACCATCGGCGCCCTGCGCGACGCTGCCCACGCCGTGAAGGCTCGCGAGCGCGACCACTCCAGCTCTGGGGCTTCGGGTTCAGAGACAGGCGGAGAGTTCGCTCGCAGGAAGGAGGTTCAGCTCTACCGGCGCGACAGGAGCCTCCAGTTCAGCTACCTCATCCAGTGGGAGCAGTCGAGCGCAGACCAGAGACTGCTGGACGCCGGATTCGAGCTGGTCACGGTCCACTCGCTCGAGGCAAATCGGGACACCATTCAGCGACACCTGGTCAGTCTGACGGCCAAGTTCCTTCCCAGCCGGGACAGCTCCGACCTGGACAGCGGCCTCCTGTGAACACTTGGACGCTTTTTCGGTGAACTTTTTGCTATAATAAATATTAATATTTTATTCCGCGTTTTAAACTGCAATTTTTTGGCTTTCATTTCATTGTTTTGATGCTGCAGATTTTGTACTGAAATAATGTGCAGAAAAGGTGCTCATATACGAGTGATGGCCTGTAAATATACGAGTTCACCGCCAGATTATAGTGCTGTTCAATAAATTTTTGATAAATTTATGAAATTATTTATCTGTAAGCTGAGTCAAACTATCGTAGTAGCTCGTAGGCAATGGAATTGTGTTCCTTCAAGCTTCCAGTTTGAGTTGTTATCTGCATCCGATTTCCATCTTCAGCTTCCAGTTTGAGTTGTCATCTGCATCCGATTTCCACCTTCAGCTTCCAGTTTAAGATTTTGTTTTCTTGATCTAGACCCATTTTCTGCAGCTGGATTAGGATTAACACCAAATTGAACTGGTTGCGCAAAATTGAGGTGGAAGTGGTCCAGGTTGCTACTAAAAGTAGTTTGTTTGCTGCAATTCAAATAATCGTTCAAGTCTGACTTGTATGGATTTAATACAAAAACAAAGTGATAGAAGGGGAAGTTTATTGTCATTTGAGTAATAATTTTTCGCTATGGAAGTTCCAATAGGGAGCATAGTTATTCGGCAGGGGCCTGCCAATTCGAGTAGAAACAGTTCTGCAGTCTCTCGAACTGTCATTCGGAGCATGCAGTGAGCACATCAGGTCAGGCTTAGGCAGCAAGCGGCCAACTTTATGTGCCTGTAATATCGTGTATGGACTTCTGAGGCTCTAGCGGCCTAGCCAGATAACACATTTACGGCTTGTTCACAGTTCACACCGCCAATGAATTAACCATCAAATCACACAACTGGTTCACAGAGCGACAAAGACGATGGGCCCGTTCCATAGAGCCATCGTAAGATAAGATCGATATTAGCTCTCATCTTCGCAGTGTAAAAGTTCCGACGTACGATCGAACTTACGCTACGACAGCTCTATAGGTACGACCCCGAAATGTACAAGCCATGTGATCGCACGAAAAAATTGGCCCCATTTGTTGTCACTGCGAACGAGTCTCTGTGGTCCGAGTATTTACGAAATTGGATTAATATAAAAGTACATTTCGCGGTTGTAAGGAACACGCTGCTGCAAGTACTCTCTGTCCGTGAATAGTCAACGCCATCAAGTCCCAGCAGTGTCCTATATAATCGGCTATGACTTCGATATGATAGCTAAATGACACATGTTGGCAGAATTGTTCAAAAGTCCATTTTGTTTTCATTCTGAATTCCGATTTCGAAAAGCAGTAATTTTTATCACTGGCTATCAAAATCTCCCTTCTCCTCTCTTTTCATCTTCTCCTAGCTACAGGAGCTGGCTATAGGAGCTTCTCCCGTAATTATTTTTACCAAAAAATGTAGCAAAAGCGCTACTCATGCTCAAAAGTGCAAAGTAAAATTTAAGGCAACTTGGTGCGTCTCAGCTCCTCTATTCAGGCGCAGGAAAACTGTCTGGGGTAAAAAAATAAACAAAAAAGATAAAAGGGAACTAGCTAAAAGTTCCTGTCTGATGTACGGTCGCCCGCTCTCCTTTTAGGAGGAACCAACTGTGGGGAGAGAGAATGCTCAGAATGTACTTGTATTGTCTTTCTGCTGTAGCTGATGTCTTGCTCCCCTCTTCGAGAACAATCCAGCGGTAGTCACGTAGCGCCCTGTACGCGATCATGTACGAGTACAACCTACCCATCAAATTGCGGCTGCATTGCTCCGATGCTACGTATTTTTAGCTAAATGTAAATCAAAGCCGACTAAGCACAGCCCTTGCTTGCAACCCTGGAGTTGCTTCAAAAAGGAACTTCCCTTTTGCATCGGCTAGTCCGCGGCATTTCCGTGGTTTTATCCACGATCCATTGGTATATATTCGTTTCAGGATTGCTGCCCAGAATTACAAGCCGAGAGAGCTTGAAGTAGTTACGAGTAAACTTATTTTGATCTCCATCGACACCAAAGAGGTTTTTGTGTGAAGGTAACTAACTATTTTATACTTTATCCATCGTATGCGATAGACCTCTGCTAAGCTTTCCGTCCCTTCTTCAGAATTTCATCGCCTGTTGTTGCCTGCAGAGCGCAGCGAAACTCTGTCTGGCCTTCCAGGAGCCGGAATCTGCATGGCTGAGGGTCTCATTCAAGACGGCGAGACCGAGGAGGCTGCAGGTGAGTTCCCTGAACTTGTTCTTTTTTTGTCTTTTTAATACTACTGTAATGACTGACTGACTAATTTACATTCTAGGGCTCATGGAGACAGCGGAAGCTTCGAGAAAAATCAGTTTAAGCTTCTGTTGCTTCAACGTAAAAGCGAGGCAATCAAGAAGAAGGCAGCGACATGTGGCCAAAGACGCAAGTAGTAAAAATAAGACTGAAGAAAAGGGCGAGGCTGTCGCCAAAGATTCGAGTCATGAGGAGACTGAGGGAAAGGGCGAGGATGTCGTCAAAGATTCGAGTCATGAGGAGACTGAGGGAAAGGGCTAGGATGTCGTCAAAGATTCGAGTCATGAGGAGACTGAGGGAAAGGGCGAGGATGTCGTCAAAGATTCCAGTCATGAGGAGACTGAGGGAAAGGGCGAGGCTGTCGCCAAAGATGCCAGTCATGAGATGACCGAGGAAGACAGCAGTGGTGCTTTCAATGGTGATACCCCAACAGCGATTCTTAAAGTGATAAAGTTGCTGCAGCTGAAAAGCATCAAACAGAAATTTTCATTCTCAGACGTTGTGCGACTCTACAGTGACAGTTTTCAGGAGCCTAAAAAAACAGAAATTGATCGGCTGGGTTGGACTGTTCTCAGAGGTCTTCTTGCTTACGATAGGACTGCAAGAGACATATCAATTGCTAAGAAAGACACGGAGCCAGAAGCTGAAGACCCTTTCTGTGATTTCGAAAGTCCAGATTCGCTTAATCCGATGGACGTTCTTCAGGCGTGCTTTCTCTGCTGCGATCCTGAGGTGCAGCAGATCCTGTGCAAAGCTCTGTTCACCTGCAAGCTCGCATTTCCATTCATCTACAGTGACCGTGAGGGTCAACTCACTCTGAGTCAGTGGAACCTCAGAGACATCGTAGTTGAATACCGAGACAGTCAGGGTCGGTATCTGGAAACGAGTCTGGTCTCCGAGCACCCTTTTCCCGTCGTCTGCTTTGCTCGAATTGGAGAGATCGGCACCTCCAAGTCGAAGCTGCTGAACAGCCTTTTGTTCAAGAGCAGTTTGGATACGTTTTTCCACCACGACTGCAACAACGGAGACGTCAGACGACAATGCACAAACGGGTTGGTAGAGGCCACAGTTTTCCTGCCGTCGGAAGGCCCATCGAGCACATTCAGCAAAGCCTTTGTGCTGGCAAATCTTCGAGGCGATCTGCTTGAGCATAGCAAGGAGTTCCAGGCTGTTGCGCAGGTGGCAGATATTGTTGTTCTGATGGTCGAAATCAAAGCACTGGAGAGCTCTGAAGTTCTACAAGCCATTAATATATTGAGGCATCGACAGGTGCTGCTCATTGTGTTTAAAAAAGAAGATAGATTGGTTAAGGCAGAGGAGATCGACTTTAAATCGCTGCCTAAGGAAATAATTTGGGCGTTTCGAGGAATGAAGTCTAAGAACGAGACACAGTTGCTCAGTGAGATCTCAAAGAAACTAGAAAGTCTTCTAGCTGAAACCGAGGGCCTGAAACTGACTGCATTAAATCAAAATGCCTCCTTTGAAACAGACGAATGCAACCATGTTCTTGCAGAGTCAAGGACATCTGCGTTTAAGGTAATTGAGCACATGAATTGCAGCGATTCCGAGATGCACGAATTCAAGACAAAGCATCTTCCCCTCCAAGCAATCTGGATGGAGTACAGCCAGCTTCACAAGAAAGAGAACTCTTCCAAAGCCGAGAAAAAAGATCTTCAAGAAATCCAAAGACAGAAAGCTGAGAAAAGGACAACCCAAATCGCAAGGTGCAGAAATTTGAGTGCTTTCATGAAAGACTTTGTGCAGCAGTTAACGAACAGCTGTTTGAAATCGGAAGGCGGCCTGCCTGTACAGCTTCTCATCCAATGGGAAAAGCTGTTATTTGATGAAATCTCCAGGAAGAAGCTTCCAGACCTTCACAGGAATCGCAAAGATATCCGCACTCAACTGCAGAGTATTTTTCAACAGAAGGATACCGTTTCAGCTGCTGAGGATGTAGAGAAGTGCACTAGCACCGAGTTACAAAAGAAATTTGATTATTCACTCAGGCAAGTTGAGAAAACAATTCTCGAAATGTCCATTGGCATGGAAAATGTCTTCAGAGAAGTCGGTCAGTTTTTTGAAGCCACATGTTCTCTGAACGATACCGACAAAACTTTTGGTTGTGAATCAGAAATTCTTCCAGAAGTTTTTGCGCGCCTTCTGCTCTGGGGAATTCCCTTGGAGATTCTGGACGGCGATGCTAGCAACATTCCTCTCACCTGGGTGACCTCTGTGCTCACTCACTGTAAGCAGCTTGTGGGACAGAAGAATATTTTGGCGGTCTCCGTACTCGGACTGCAGAGCTCAGGCAAGTCCACTCTGCTCAACACCATGTTCGGACTGAAGTTCGCAGTGAGCGCCGGTCGCTGCACTCGAGGCGCCTTTCTACAGCTCGTTCCTGTCGAACCTGGCTCGAGTAAGTTCGACTTTGTGGCCGTGATCGACACTGAGGGACTCAGGGCGCCTGAGCTCGGACTTGACAAGTATCGTCATGACAACGAGCTCGCCACACTTGTTTTAGGTTTGGGCGATGTCACTGTGATCAATCTGAAGGGCGAGAACAGCGCAGAGATAAAAGACATTCTGCAGATTGTGGTTCATGCCTTCATCAGAATGAAGATGGCGAACAGGATGCAGGATCTGCGCAGAAGGTGTATCTTTGTTCACCAGAATGTGCCCGCAGTTGGAGCGAAGGAGAAAATGATGGATCAGAATTGCAAGATGCAGGAGGACTTGGACAAAATCACAAGAGAAGCCGCCGAAGGAGAGAAGGTTGCGAGTGTTCGCTGCTTCTCTGACATTATCTCGTTCGACAGTGACAAAGATATTTTCTACATGTCGGACTTGTGGCTGGGAGACCCTCCGATGGCACCAGTGAACCCCGGATATTCGCACAAAGTAACTGAGATCAAAACCCACATTTTGCATTGTCTGGATGAAAAGCACAAGACTTTTCTTGGATTTGATGACTTTGCTCTCCGCATCAAGGACCTGTGGACGGCCATCATGTCCGAAGACTTTGTGTTCAGCTTTCGAAACAGCATCGAGATGAAGGCCTACAATCTCATGGAGTCAGAATTCTTTGATGTAAAGCGTCGGTGCGACGTCCAACTCAATGAGTGGCTGACAAAGACTGCGTCAATCCAGCTCCAGAAATGCACCACTTCCGAAAGTGTTCAGCAAACAAAGGAAAGGCTGAGGATAGAGCTGCACCGTCTACAAGACAATTGTGAGACAAATGGAATGGACCGTTTGATGAAATTCTTTGACGAAAACCCCTACAGTGAGCAGACGATTCAGTGGAAGTCAAACAAGGCCAATTCTCTGTCTGAGTACGTGAGGTCGCTGGGTGGTGAAGTCACGAGGAAGCTGGACCAGTTCTGTGACCTGCAGCTGCTTGAGACAGAACAGAAATCGAAGCAGAGCCAGTGGGAGAGAGCCATTAATAGTGAGGCCAGAAAGGCTGCAGAAGAGATGCCCGAAGGCTGCCCTGATGATGAAGTAGAGAAAAAGTTTGAAAGCCTTTGGAAAAAGTTTTTGGGCGACTTGCCTCCTGAAAGGATAGAGTATGGCGAATCGGTTTTGTCGAGAATCGAAAATTTCCTTCGCGAATGCTATCCTAAGGAGAGGCAAGTGATACGGGACTACCTTGATCAATTCAATTTCGAGCATTGCTCTGGAAGCCGTGCGGAAGAGATTTCGGATCTGACAGAGCAGCAGCTTTTTGAAAATGACAATAACTCCTTCTTTGAAATTCGCTTAAAAAAGAGGGAAAGAGCTCAACAGTTTGGCAGTACTTTTACCGGGGGATTCATTTTCTCTGACCCCAATGAAAATGCTAAGGACGAAGCAAAAAGTGAACTGACTGAAATCAGCAACAGGGTGTTTCGTCAAGTTAAAACAGAAGTTGCCGACATTTCCAAATCAACCAGATGGTTCGAAGAGACTGATGCAAGCCGAGTTCAGAAGGTTGTTGCTGATGGTCTAAATCGAGAATTGACCGACTTTAAGAGAGCTACCACCACCATCATTTTCGAAATCAAGGTGGTCATTTTGGCTCTTCGTTATGCCTATCCGCACTTTGTCGAATTCGACCAACGGTTTCGTGACAGCTGCAGCATCAAGGCAAAAACTGACAAAATCAAAGAGCGCATCAGGAACATGTTCTTCAACATGGTTCGGAGACAGAGTGGAGCCAAGATTGCAGCTGATTATGTCAGGGACCACCTGAAGAAAGTGATACAGGATGCAATCAACCAGCGACTGAAGGAGAAGCTGAAGTCCAAGCTGATCGCCGAGATCGGAAACGGAAAGTTTCACCTGATCGTGAGAATTCTGGACGACTTTTCACGAAAGAGAAAGTTCAAAAAAATATTGCGGTATGTTGTCAAGTCTGAGACAGCTGCTCTGAATTGGCTTGACCAGTTTATTCCCGAGTTTCTGTCACAAAAGCCGTCATCAAGCGATGAAAGCAGACTGTTAGCAGCTGCGAGAGAGCTACTCGATCCCATACTTGTTGTTGTTACCAGAGCTGATGAGAAAGCTCACACTGAGTCTTCAGGCTCTCTGAAGCAGTGGATTGTGAAATTTTGTGAGAATGTGGAATCCGAGCTGGCAGTTATTCCACAGGATTTGGAGACGGCTTTGCCATCAAATGACTCTAACATCGACCTTTCCGACTTTACTGACTTTTTTCGACCAGCGATTGAGCAAATCAGAGTGCAAACAATAGAAAAGTACAAATTTACTACCATCTATGAAGTTGATCGCGACTCACAGGGCGAAACCCTCAACCGTCTGGTTTTAAAGAGTTTTTGGGGCTGCACAGCGCAGTGCCCATTCTGCTCTGAGCCATGCAGCAAAGACGATGCCAACCACTATGAAAACGAAAAAACGCCTCACACCTGCATTCAGCACAGACCGCAGGGCGCCAGAGGGAGGCACGAAAAGGATTCAAAACAACTTGTATTTCGAAATTGCGAATGGCAGGTATCCTGTGGCGGGTGGGGCTTTTGCTGCATCACTTGCCGGAAGCACAGTGTAAAAACCTCATCATGTGCACCCGAAGGCGAAGAGGCGGAAAAATATCATCCGTTCAAGAACTACAAGGATTTCTTCCCAAATTGGGATATCAAGCCAGACCCAAGTAACTTCGGGAACAAGTTCTGGATGTGGTTCTGCGCAACGTTTGTCAAAGAACTTGGCGAGTACTACAAAAAGCCTGTCGATAATTTACCGGTCGCTTGGAAGAGCGTCAGCGAGAAGGAGGCTCTCGAGAGTCTGCGGAGTCTGCGCCAGTAGAGACAGAAGTGAGTCGGATAATTTAACTTTAAACTCAGCACGTTTTTGACCGACGAATAGGTGCAACAGATATCTATACTGTTATTTTGGTTCAGCCGCTCCTCTTGTTGGAGTTCTTTGAGGTATTTGGGACTGAAATTTCTGAGGACTCTAGTTTTCTGCTTTGGCTCTCCAGCTTCGTCTAATGTTATTTTTGTGAGCCCTATGAGGTAATGACAAACAATTCGATTCGTAAGACTTTGTGCCTGTAACCTGACGTTTATTTTATGTTTTGATGCTTGATTAACCCGGAAAGTTGTTTTTTAGCAGTGATTGTCTCACTAATGCAATCAATAGCTATGAAGCTTATATCTTACGTACAGCAAACAGGGGCGTACCCAGGATTGGAGGTGCCCATCAAAGCCTGCAAAGTTTCTGGGAGTGTCTAAACAAACCCGCTTGTGCTCATGAGAGCTCGTTTTTGCCCCTCTGCTGCACTGCATGGTGGCTATATCTGTTTTTCTCTGATTCAATCGGTGGGAGCTATTATCCCAAAGATGGGAAAGAAAATATTGGTGTTCACTCATGCAATAATTTTTTTAATTTTAACTTTTAATATAGCCCTTTGCTAGCATATTCATTCACAACTGTACCAAGTAGTCTAGTCAGTTTAGTTTTTGTTACTTGACGCTTTGTCTTCGTCTGAATTTATAATGAATTTATAAGTCATTAATGAGTCATTCAATTAATTAAAGATCTTTTTTTATCGGTCACATTTTAATTTTCGTTTATAAATATAAACTCTTTTTGGCTCCTAGCTACATACTACGAGCGCATTACAGCGTATTACAAAACTAAAACGCTCGTAGACTATGTAGTGCACGCTTATTCAGACTTAAATAAATGTGTTAATCACCAATATTTATTATATCAGTATATTATACATTAGAAATGCTTCAGGACACTCCTGTTTCATTTCCACTTCCATTGCAAATTTATTCAAACTGCACAAATTTTTAATTGTACTGTCTGCACGCGGGAAGGTGCCGACGGCGTCTGTATGACGACTGAATGCTTGAGCTGAGACTATCTGTATTGAGAATGCCTGCCTTGCAGTTGTGGTTGGCACACTGTCGAGGCTTAGTAGCTAATTGCTGCTGCTCATGCCTTAACGTTAATTGACGAGTTGCTTGATTGCATAGTAGTTACTTTCGTTCGTAAAATTACTCAAACTGCACATTAAGTTTTAAGAGTAGATAAGAGGAGTATAGGTATTGTAAGTACCATTTGTAATAATGTAAGTAATTCATGTACATAGCTATGTCATATTTACATCTCAGTTAGGGGCTAGCCGTAGTTCCCCTTTCCCAGCCGAAATGCTTTTTGGCACAAGGGGGGTGTCGAGGCATGGACCACCCGTTCAATTGAGTCAGTTGGAATCGTCTGAGTTGGCTTGGCAGTGACAGTCCAAAGCTTGCAGAAAGAAGTTGCAGACTTGCAGTTGCAGTGCCATGGCTAATGTTCTGGCCTCCCTCAACAATGTAAGAGACAACGAGCCCCTGGACACTGCATGCTGCCACTGTCATCCTGCTACTGCTGCAGTTTAATTCTAATAGAATCAGAACGGGAGCGGAGTGTGTGGTCTATGCAGCTGACTCCAGAAAGCTAGAAAAGCAGCCAGAGGAAAGAGCTATGGTACAACAGTAAATCGATATTTTCCGCTGCTCAGCCATGCCATAAGGAAACTTATGGTTTTGACTCCGACTCGATAGACAGACCGCGAGCTCCCTCTCCTCTCCTAGATCTCTTCTCCATTCTGTTCTGTACAAATGCAGGGGCTGACAGACGTGAAGAGTGGTGATCTAGCGCAGTATTTTTGCCATTATATATATTCGATTCTTGATGTTTTTTACTGGCCTGGCAGGAAAAGCAATAATTTATATCCTCGCGGTCGGGGCTCGCATTTACATTCCGCGGCACTCAGGGGACTGAGGGGAGTTGAGTTGAGGCTTATGAGACAACTGCTCTATTACCCTGGCCGGGACTGCCGCCCCACCCCCCCCCTATGATATGATCATAGGCCATAGCAAATGCAATCATATGCTATGATTGCTATCTGTAGGAGTCCCTGCAGAAGACCCAAAGGGGCCGTCTTCTGAAAAGTAAAAAAAAGCTTATTTTTGTCAATTTTTGTCTTCTGAAAAGTAAAAAAATTCAGACTTATTTTTTGTCAAGCGTTTCAACAACATTTACAGAAATTTGTCATTTTAAACTAAAGCATTTACTCGTATGAGTCGTATTCTACTCAAAACTCGAAAGTGCATTCATTTAACTCAAATAAGCTGAAGCACTTAAATTCAAAAGCTTGGTTTTGCTTTGGCAGCAATTTATCCTATACTGAAAACTGAGCAACATGTATTTTTTATTGCGTACTTCTGTCTGAGACATCGAAGTGAGTGACCATGAGCTCAGAAAATTCAGAGGCCACGCCAGTCAGTCAGTGAACCAGGGAAGGATTGGGCGGGGCAGGCAGTTCGGCAACGAAATCAATAAGGCAAGGCCTGCAAGGGTGAGGGAGGGGGACAGGGCGAATTTCACAGGACAGGACTTGACTCAGTCTGAAACGTTCGCTCTGGCATCACCCTGAATGCACACAAACCCCTCCTTTCCGGGGCCCGTGCACAAGGCACGCACGCACATCCCGAGTCTCCTCTTCGCAGCCGTCACCCCAGGCACCAGCCCCCCAATCCACACTTTCGTCCTTACCAGTAAGAAGTCCACTCTCATTCCCCCGCTAGAAAAATCGATAACGCTGTGGCGGGGGGGGAACTCAAACCCCTCTCAGCTCTGCTATCAAGCAAATAGCGAATCCCCGGTCGATAGATATATACCCACCCCCTCCTCAACAGATCTTAGATAGCGTTGTCTATGGCAACGCGCTGGGGTGGGGCAGGCGGGAGGGGTTGGTGGCAAGTCTGCGGGCCCCTCCCGCCAGCATAAGAAGCCTCGTTTTGCCCCGCTTTTAAACTTCGTCTCGGCAGCTTTCGCGTCTCCTCAGACTGCAGCGCACTGCTACAACTTGACAGCTTCATAGTTATCGCTTAGCAATTTAGTTTGTGCTAATTTCATCGTTTAAAAGCTTGAAATTCTGCAATCATGGTAAGCGTAAACAGCTGTTTGTCTTATTTATAACGAATGGTTAATTACAAGACAAGAGTAATACAAGAGATCTGTGATACACATTACACAGCATATTTTTGCCTATCGCAGCCTAGACTAGTCTTACTTATAGAGGTTAGACGTACATGATTTAGTAATACATCCAATAATACTCTTGTCGGCCACCCACAACTAAATCTCGCTCACCTTTCCCCACCACAACAATCTGCATCCCATTTGCCCAGCGCGAGTGCATCTCTGTTCACGTAGGCCAGGCTGGAGTGCAGATTGGAAACGCCTGCTGGGAGCTGTACTGTCTCGAGCACGGCATCCAGCCTGATGGTCAGATGCCCTCCGACAAGACCATCGGCGGCGGCGACGACTCTTTCAACACTTTTTTTTCGGAGACCGGCTCGGGCAAGCACGTGCCCCGCGCCGTGTTTGTGGACCTGGAGCCCACCGTGGTTGACGAGGTGCGCACCGGCACCTACCGCCAGCTGTTCCACCCAGAGCAGCTCATCACTGGCAAGGAGGACGCCGCCAACAACTACGCCCGCGGCCACTACACCATCGGCAAGGAGATCGTCGACCTGGTGCTGGACCGCATCCGCAAGCTGGCTGACCAGTGCACCGGCCTGCAGGGCTTCCTCATCTTCCATTCCTTCGGCGGCGGCACTGGCTCCGGCTTCACCTCCCTGCTGATGGAGCGCCTGTCCGTTGACTACGGCAAGAAGTCCAAGCTGGAGTTCGCTGTCTACCCGGCACCGCAGGTGTCCACTGCTGTGGTGGAGCCGTACAACTCCATCCTGACCACCCACACCACCTTGGAGCACTCGGACTGCGCCTTCATGGTGGACAACGAGGCCATCTACGACATCTGCCGGCGCAACCTGGACATCGAGCGGCCGACCTACACCAACCTGAACCGCCTGATCGGCCAGATCGTGTCCTCCATCACCGCCTCACTGCGCTTCGATGGCGCCCTGAACGTCGACCTGACGGAGTTCCAGACCAACCTGGTGCCGTACCCGCGCATCCACTTCCCGCTGGCCACCTACGCCCCGGTCATCTCCGCCGAGAAGGCCTACCATGAGCAGCTGTCGGTGGCCGAGATCACCAACGCCTGCTTCGAGCCGGCCAACCAGATGGTAAAGTGCGACCCCCGCCACGGCAAGTACATGGCCTGCTGCATGCTGTACCGCGGCGACGTGGTGCCCAAGGACGTCAACGCCGCCATCGCCACCATCAAGACCAAGCGGACCATCCAGTTCGTGGACTGGTGCCCCACCGGCTTCAAAGTCGGCATCAACTACCAGCCGCCGACCGTTGTGCCCGGCGGTGACCTCGCCAAGGTGCAGCGCGCCGTGTGCATGCTGAGCAACACCACCGCCATCGCCGAGGCCTGGGCCCGTCTGGACCACAAGTTCGACCTGATGTACGCCAAGCGCGCCTTCGTGCACTGGTACGTCGGCGAGGGCATGGAGGAGGGCGAGTTCAGCGAGGCCCGCGAGGACCTGGCCGCCCTGGAGAAGGACTATGAAGAGGTCGGAGTGGACTCGGTGGAAGGCGAGGGCGAAGAAGAGGGCGAGGAGTACTGAGCTGAGCTCTGCGAACTTAACAGCAGCGATTTAATCTGACTAATTAGACGAAAATTGTTTACTTATTAACTGAGAAATAACTTGCAAAGCCCGCAACCAGCCCCGTTGGGCTGAGATAGTACGTAATCTGCAGCGTAATACTCGTAGCTGTACTTTTTATCCTCAATCAACTTAAACTGCGGATTTTTGCTCAGCCAGTTTTAATACAACGGCAGTAGTATGTAGCGTTTCCTACTATAATTCTAACCAAATTAACATCGCTTTTTCTGCAGCAAGCAAAATATTATCCAATCCAATATACAGTATATTACCGACGTAATCCAATATAATCGATTGACCCATCGGCAATAAATAAATAGCCAGATACTCGTACTCGCGCGACGAACAAAGATCAGTTTATGACGTCTAGTGACCAAATGAGCTCTGATTTTGGTTTTCACTTTCTTTTGGTTGGAAACGATTCAGAATTCGAGAATGGATATAAAATTGAGGCAAGTACTAGAGTTAAACATGTGAAGCAAATTGAGATCAACTCTCAGCCGCTACCCACAGCTGTTGCCTGATCAGATCCCCCGCTGCCCACCTGTTTCCTGAGCAGATCACCTGCTACCCACCTGTTCCTGAGCAGATCACCCGCTAGCCACCTGTTCCCTGAGCAGATCACCCGCTACTCAGCTGTTCCCTGAGCAGATCACCCGCTACTCAGCTGTTCCCTGAGCAGATCACTCGCTAGCCACCTGTTCCCTGATCAGATCACCCGCTACCCACAGCTGTTCCCTGAGCAGATCACTCGCTAGCCACCTGTTCCCTGAGAAGCTCACCCGCTACCCATCTGTTCCCTGAGCAGATCACCCGCTACCCACAGCTGTTCCCTGAGCTGTTACGGCTTGTACTTGTACAGTTCAAGTATATTTAGAAATACCCTGATTTGACTATTACGGAAAACTTATTACGTTATACCTAGTGTTAATTCGGATTAATAATGAAATAATCATAATCATTCGTAAATGTATTCGATAGCGTTTATGAAATCTCTAAAGCAGGGGTCGGCAAACTGCGGCCCGCGGGCCAGATCCAGCCCGCGTCATCTTCAAGTCCGGCCCGCAGCACTCTTACTATCTGACAATGTAAAAGTGGCCCGCGAACCAATTTTGTGTTGAAACATTCAACTTTTCAAGCAAAATTAGCTTTCACCTCGGCATTCCTATCACAATACTGGGTCAATTTCAATTGTCGTGTTGTTGGTTGTATTTGGTCTATCATATAAAATTGTCGGCTATCCTTTAGTAGAATCGTTCGTTAAATTAATTTTTGTTTGAATTCGATTTCTTTCTATTTTTAGAGTCCAAAAATATGAAACAAGTGAACAATCTAACAATTTACAATTAAATGTACTGGCAGCTAAATTGTTTGTATAGTCAATTGCCACATCACGACAAGAGGGTACTACAATTTAACGTTGGGTAATAGGGGTAATAGTTTCACAGGGTAATTTTATCCAGGACACATCTTTCCACAATTTTTGAATTTGTGCGTTGATGTCAGGAATTCTTAAAATAGTACCAGTTTTGCGCGCACAAAGCATTAATATGTCTATGGTCAAAGTCGGTGACAGTGCGGAGCTGGGGGACTTTTAAAGGGAGATGCATTTGAGATTGAAAAATTACTCGTAGCTACCGAGCTGTCATACTGGGATTCAAGTCAAGCCACTGCTTACTTTGCTGATTTTGGACTACTACTCTCTGGATGGCTGGATCTGGATGACCAGTGGCCTCAAGTTGGATTGTGCCACTATTTAACTTTCAGTAGTACCCTCGTGTCGTGATGTGGCAATTGACTATAACAAACAATTTAGCTGCCAGTACATGTTAAACTGTTGGATCGTTCACTTGTTTACATTTTTTACTATAAAATTAGAAATGAATTAAATTCAAGCGAAAAAATAATTTAACAAACGATTCCATAGGATACCAAATTGTCATTTATAGCCTCAATTGTTGTGCATTTTTTGGCCCGCCACCTCAGCCAGTCGTCCAATCCGGCCCGCACTGAAAAAGTTTGCCGACCCCTGCTCTAAAGAATCTCTAAAGCAGCAAAATGACAAGATCGCAATTAAAAAGCAGTCAAGCCAATGGTCTGTTCCAGAAAAAACACCAGTTACTGAGCTGAGCCCCACAGAAGAAAACCAGACGGTTCGATAATGTATTTTATTTGCTAAGTTGCTGCGATAAATGTATCAGTATCATCGAAGACAGGACTGCATCACAACCGATTCCGTAACCAAGACTAACAGAACATTTTTAAATCAGCCACCAGCTACTGACAGTAGTACGTACTGCATCTTGCATAGCATTTTGATTGATCAATTTTAATACGAGTAACTAATTTTTCTTAGCTGGTAATGCAAAGCAACAGCAATGAGATAAGCAGTCGTGGACTTGGCCCGGCTCCAACCACTACAGTTTCAGGTCAAAGACAGCACATTTAGGACAAGAAATTAGCAAAGAAAAAAGCAGCCGCCGCAGGAGAAGCCGATGCAGAGCAGAGCGGCAACAGTGCATACCGTATATAGCGCTTACAGTAGGCGGCGAGGTGAACTGTGCTCAGGGCTGTAAGAACAATCGGCGCAGATGGGGAAGCTGAGAGACTGATTCAATTTCCGGCTTCAACTGAGAACTCATAATTGTTACTCGACAAAAATAAAGAAATTAGCCTTAGACTTGAAATTTATCTATGATAATAATATTAAAAGTTCAAGGCCAAGGCCAACGTTGCTACAGAGCAATCCTGCCGCATAGCAACTGCCAGGATTTGAGTCCTAGGTGAATTTCCAGTTGCTATGCGGCAGTGACGCGGGCTGAATTCAAGCACAACATCGCGTTCAGTAGCTGCGGCCGAACAGGGTGTAGAATTGGGGCTTGCGGCCGCAATGGGAATGCACGCACTTTGTGTCCGGCCCGATCTCGTCCGGCTGGTTGAAGGGGATGCACAAACTCTTGGCGCCCATGGACGGGACGCCCTCTTCCACAATGGCGTTGCGCGCGCTGTCCTTCTTGATGAGGTCCTCGCAGTCGGGGTCGCCGCAGAATGGCGCCAGGATGAGGTGCTGCTTGTCCAGTGCGGCGCACAGGGAGGCCAGGTCCGGGCACACGGACAGGCGCGCGTCCTGCTCCGCCTTGGCGCGGGCGAACATCTCGGACTGCACCGAGTCCAGCAGGGCCTGCAGACTGGCGGCCAGGCCCTCCTCTGGCAGGGTGCGCTTCTCACCGGAGTACCGGATGGCCGCCACCACCTTCGGTATGGAGAGTGCGGGTTCGGGTCAGGGTAAGATTGGGATGGATGAGATTTGGATGGATGAGATTGGGATGGATGAGATTTGGATGGATGAGATTTGGATGGGTGAGATTGGGATGGGTGAGATTGGGATGGGATCAGATTGGGATGGATGAGATTGAGATGGGGTGAGATTGAGATGGGGTGAGTTTGGGATGGGTGAGATTGGGATGGATGAGATTGGGATGAGATCGATGGGTTAGTAAAAGAAGCAGCGAACGCACCTGCTTGGCCGCCATGTCCCTTGGCCCAACTTCGATCCTGACTGGGACTCCCTTGAGCTCCCAGTGGTTGAACTTCCAGCCGGGCGAGTAGTGCTCTCGCAGGTCCGCGTGCACCCGCAGGCCGCAGGCGCGCAGCTCGGCAGCTAGCGAATTGCACTTGTCCAGCAGGGCGCGCTTCGCCTCCTCGGTTGTGCGCACGGTGAGGCCGCAGGGCACCAGCACCAGCTGGTGGGCGGCCAGGCGGGGCGGCAGCACCAGGCCTTTGTCGTCACCGTGGACCATCACCATGACGCCGATGGACCGGGTGGTGATTGCCCAGGAGTTCTGGTGTACGTGGCGCTTCTCGCCGGTGGCCGGGTCCTCGAACACGATGTCGAACATTTGGGAGAAGTTCTGGCCCAGGTGGTGGCTGGTGGCGCCCTGGATTGCGCGACCGCTGGCGCCGATGTACACCTCCACGGTAGTGGTGTAGTCGCCGCCGGCGAACTTCTCCTTTTCGGTCTTGCGGCCCTTGATGACCGGGACGGCCATCAGATTCTCGTACACGTATTCGTACATGGCCAGGATCTCCATCACCTGGGCGGACGGCAGCGGCGGGCTGGTTGCGTTAATGAGGTCCCAGATCCCAGATCTCCGATCCCAGATCTCCGATCCCAGATCTCCGATCCCAGATCTCCGATCCCAGATCTCCGATCCCAGATCTCCGATCCCAGATCTCCGATCCCAGATCTCCGATCCCAGATCTCCGATCCCAGATCTCCGATCCCAGATCTCCGATCCCAGATCTCCGATCCCAGATCTCCGATCCCAGATCTCCGATCCCAGATCTCCGATCCCAGATCTCCGATCCCAGATCTCCGATCCCAGATCTCCGATCCCAGATCTCCGATCCCAGATCTCCGATCCCAGATCTCCGATCCCAGATCTCCGATCCCAGATCTCCGATCCCAGATCTCCGATCCCAGATCTCCGATCCCAGATCTCCGATCCCAGATCTCCGATCCCAGATCTCCGATCCCAGATCTCCGATCCCAGATCTCCGATCCCAGATCTCCGATCCCAGATCTCCGATCCCAGATCTCCGATCCCAGATCTCCGATCCCAGAGGCTAGATCCCAAATAAAAATTCCACATAATGTTACACAGGTGTTCAAATTTTCTCAAATGTGTTCGCCAGCATTCGGTAATTGCTCACCTCCACCTCCGCCTCCTCCCGCGTGGCAAACGCCGTGTGGCCCTCGTGCCAGAGGAACTCCCTGGTGCGCAGGAACGGCTGCGGGTGCTTGAACTCCCACCTGACAACGTTGTTCCACTGGTTAACCTTGAGCGGCAGGTCCCTGTAGCTCTGGATCCACTTGGCAAATGACGGGTACATGACGGTCTCGGAGGTTGGCCGGATGGCGATGGGCTCGGCCAGGTCGGACCGGCCGCTCCGCGTCACCCATGCAACCTCGGGAGCGAAGTCGGTGATGTGGGTTTTCTCCTTCTCCAGAGCAGCGTTCGACACGAACATGGGGAAATAGACATTCTGCACTCCCATGCCCTTGATGCGGTCGTCAACGTAGCGCTGCACCATCTCCCAGATTGAGTAGGCCCAAGGGCGCAGGATGTAGCATCCCGATATGTCGTAATACTCAATGAGCTCCGACTTTGTTATCACCTGCGGTGGGATTTTTATTGAGAGAGGTTTGATGAGCGTTCCCAGGTGCGGTTTGATGGGCGATTCTCAGGGGTAGTTTGATGGGGGTGATTCAGAAGTTCAATTTGACAGGGGCGATTCTGAAGGGTGATTTGATGGGGGTGATTCCCAGGGGCGGTTTGATGGGGGCGATTCTCAGGGACGGTTTGATGGGGGCGATTCTCAGGGGCGGTTTGATCGGGGCGATTCTCAGGGGCGGTTTGATGGGGGCGATTCTCAGGGGCGGTTTGATGGGGGCGATTCTCAGGGGCGGTTTGATGGGGGCGATTCTCAAGGGTGATTTGATGGGGGCGATTCTCAGGGGCGGTTTGATAGGGGTGATTCCCAGGGGCGGTTTGATGGGGGCGATTCTCAGGGGCGGTATGATGGGGGCAATTCTCAGGGGCGGTTTGATGGGGGCGATTCTCAGGGGCGGTTTGATGGGGGCGATTCTCAGGGGCGGTTTGATGGGGGCGATTCTCAGGGGCGGTTTGATGGGGGCGATTCTCAGGGGCGGTTTGATGGGGGCGATTCTCAGGGGCGGTTTGATGGGGGCGATTCTCAGGGGCGGTTTGATGGGGACGATTCTCAGGGGCGGTTTGATGGGGGCGATTCTCAGGGGCGGTTTGATGGGGACGATTCTCAGGGGCGGTTTGATGGGGGCGATTCTCAGGGGCGGTTTGATGGGGGTGATTCTCAGGGGCGGTTTGATGGGGGCGATTCTCAGGGGCGGTTTGATTGGGGCGATTCTCAGGGGCGGTTTGATAGGGGTGATTCCCAGGGGCGGTTTGATGGGGGCGATTCTCAGGGGCGGTTTGATGGGGACGATTCTCAGGGGCGGTTTGATGGGGGCGATTCTCAGGGGCGGTTTGATGGGGGCGATTCTCAGGGGCGGTTTGATGGGGACGATTCTCAGGGGCGGTTTGATTGGGGCGATTCTCAGGGGCGGTTTGATAGGGGTGATTCCCAGGGGCGGTTTGATGGGGGCGATTCTCAGGGGCGGTTTGATGGGGACGATTCTCAGGGGCGGTTTGATGGGGGCGATTCTCAGGGGCGGTTTGATGGGGGCGATTCTCAGGGGCGGTTTGATGGGGACGATTCTCAGGGGCGGTTTGATGGGGGCGATTCTCAGGGGCGGTTTGATTGGGGCGATTCTCAGGGGCGGTTTGATTGGGGCGATTCTCAGGGGCGGTTTGATGGGGGCGATTCTCAGGGGCGGTTTGATTGGGGCGATTCTCAGGGGCGGTTTGATTGGGGCGATTCTCAGGGGCGGTTTGATGGGGACGATTCTCAGGGGCGGTTTGATGGGGGCGATTCTCAGGGGCGGTTTGATGGGGGCGATTCTCAGGGGCGGTTTGATGGGGGCGATTCTCAGGGGCGGTTCGATAAGGGCGATTCTCAGGGGCGATTTGATGGGTGATTCTCAGGGGCGGTTTGATGGGGGCGATTCTCAGGGGCGGTTTGATGGGGGCGATTCTCAGGGGCGGTTTGATGGGGACGATTCTCAGGGGCGGTTTGATTGGGGCGATTCTCAGGGGCGGTTTGATAGGGGTGATTCCCAGGGGCGGTTTGATGGGGGCGATTCTCAGGGGCGGTTTGATGGGGGCGATTCTCAGGGGCGGTTTGATGGGGGCGATTCTCAGGGGCGGTTTGATGGGGGCGATTCTCAGGGGCGGTTTGATGGGGACGATTCTCAGGGGCGGTTTGATGGGGGCGATTCTCAGGGGCGGTTTGATGGGGGTGATTCTCAGGGGCGGTTTGATGGGGGCGATTCTCAGGGGCGGTTTGATGGGGGCGATTCTCAGGGGCGGTTTGATGGGGCGATTCTCAGGGGCGGTTTGATGGGGGCGATTCTCAGGGGCGGTTTGATGGGGGCGATTCTCAGGGGCGGTTTGATGGGGACGATTCTCAGGGGCGGTTTGATTGGGGCGATTCTCAGGGGCGGTTTGATAGGGGTGATTCCCAGGGGCGGTTTGATGGGGGCGATTCTCAGGGGCGGTTTGATGGGGACGATTCTCAGGGGCGGTTTGATGGGGGCGATTCTCAGGGGCGGTTTGATGGGGGCGATTCTCAGGGGCGGTTTGATGGGGACGATTCTCAGGGGCGGTTTGATTGGGGCGATTCTCAGGGGCGGTTTGATAGGGGTGATTCCCAGGGGCGGTTTGATGGGGGCGATTCTCAGGGGCGGTTTGATGGGGACGATTCTCAGGGGCGGTTTGATGGGGGCGATTCTCAGGGGCGGTTTGATGGGGGCGATTCTCAGGGGCGGTTTGATGGGGACGATTCTCAGGGGCGGTTTGATGGGGGCGATTCTCAGGGGCGGTTTGATTGGGGCGATTCTCAGGGGCGGTTTGATTGGGGCGATTCTCAGGGGCGGTTTGATGGGGGCGATTCTCAGGGGCGGTTTGATTGGGGCGATTCTCAGGGGCGGTTTGATTGGGGCGATTCTCAGGGGCGGTTTGATGGGGACGATTCTCAGGGGCGGTTTGATGGGGGCGATTCTCAGGGGCGGTTTGATGGGGGCGATTCTCAGGGGCGGTTTGATGGGGGCGATTCTCAGGGGCGGTTCGATAAGGGCGATTCTCAGGGGCGATTTGATGGGTGATTCTCAGGGGCGGTTTGATGGGGGCGATTCTCAGGGGCGGTTTGATGGGGGCGATTCTCAGGGGCGGTTTGATGGGGACGATTCTCAGGGGCGGTTTGATTGGGGCGATTCTCAGGGGCGGTTTGATAGGGGTGATTCCCAGGGGCGGTTTGATGGGGCGATTCTCAGGGGCGGTTTGATGGGGACGATTCTCAGGGGCGGTTTGATGGGGCGATTCTCAGGGGCGGTTTGATGGGGGCGATTCTCAGGGGCGGTTTGATGGGGACGATTCTCAGGGGCGGTTTGATGGGGGCGATTCTCAGGGGCGGTTTGATTGGGGTGATTCTCAGGGGCGGTTTGATGGGGGCGATTCTCAGGGGCGGTTTGATGGGGGCGATTCTCAGGGGCGGTTTGATAGGGGTGATTCCCAGGGGCGGTTTGATGGGGGCGATTCTCAGGGGCGGTTTGATGGGGGCGATTCTCAGGGGCGGTTTGATGGGGGCGATTCTCAGGGGCGGTTTGATGGGGACGATTCTCAGGGGCGGTTTGATGGGGGCGATTCTCAGGGGCGGTTTGATTGGGGCGATTCTCAGGGGCGGTTTGATTGGGGCGATTCTCAGGGGCGGTTTGATGGGGGCGATTCTCAGGGGCGGTTTGATTGGGGCGATTCTCAGGGGCGGTTTGATTGGGGCGATTCTAAGGGGCGGTTTGATGGGGACGATTCTCAGGGGCGGTTTGATGGGGGCGATTCTCAGGGGCGGTTTGATGGGGGCGATTCTCAGGGGCGGTTTGATGGGGGCGATTCTCAGGGGCGGTTCGATAAGGGCGATTCTCAGGGGCGATTTGATGGGTGATTCTCAGGGGCGGTTTGATGGGGGCGATTCTCAGGGGCGGTTTGATGGGGGCGATTCTCAGGGGCGGTTTGATGGGGACGATTCTCAGGGGCGGTTTGATTGGGGCGATTCTCAGGGGCGGTTTGATAGGGGTGATTCCCAGGGGCGGTTTGATGGGGGCGATTCTCAGGGGCGGTTTGATGGGGGCGATTCTCAGGGGCGGTTTGATGGGGGCGATTCTCAGGGGCGGTTTGATGGGGGCGATTCTCAGGGGCGGTTTGATGGGGACGATTCTCAGGGGCGGTTTGATGGGGGCGATTCTCAGGGGCGGTTTGATGGGGGTGATTCTCAGGGGCGGTTTGATGGGGGCGATTCTCAGGGGCGGTTTGATGGGGGCGATTCTCAGGGGCGGTTTGATAGGGGTGATTCCCAGGGGCGGTTTGATGGGGGCGATTCTCAGGGGCGGTTTGATGGGGGCGATTCTCAGGGGCGGTTTGATGGGGGCGATTCTCAGGGGCGGTTTGATGGGGACGATTCTCAGGGGCGGTTTGATGGGGACGATTCTCAGGGGCGGTTTGATTGGGGCGATTCTCAGGGGCGGTTTGATAGGGGTGATTCCCAGGGGCGGTTTGATGGGGGCGATTCTCAGGGGCGGTTTGATGGGGACGATTCTCAGGGGCGGTTTGATGGGGGCGATTCTCAGGGGCGGTTTGATGGGGCGATTCTCAGGGGCGGTTTGATGGGGACGATTCTCAGGGGCGGTTTGATGGGGGCGATTCTCAGGGGCGGTTTGATTGGGGCGATTCTCAGGGGCGGTTTGATTGGGGCGATTCTCAGGGGCGGTTTGATGGGGGCGATTCTCAGGGGCGGTTTGATTGGGGCGATTCTCAGGGGCGGTTTGATTGGGGCGATTCTCAGGGGCGGTTTGATGGGGACGATTCTCAGGGGCGGTTTGATGGGGGCGATTCTCAGGGGCGGTTTGATGGGGGCGATTCTCAGGGGCGGTTTGATGGGGGCGATTCTCAGGGGCGGTTTGATGGGGGCGATTCTCAGGGGCGGTTCGATAAGGGCGATTCTCAGGGGCGATTTGATGGGTGATTCTCAGGGGCGGTTTGATGGGGGCGATTCTCAGGGGCGGTTTGATGGGGGCGATTCTCAGGGGCAATTTGATGGGTGATTCTCAGGGGCGGTTTGATGGGGGCGATTCTCAGGGGCGGTTTGATGGGTGATTCTCAGGGGCGGTTTGATAGGGGCGATTCTCAGGGGCGTGGGCGAGTCACAACGGTGAACTCACCTGCGAGTACCAGTCAGCCAGGTTGTCTGCCTTGCTGGCCTCCATGCCCAGCCGAGTCTGGTGCTTCCGGCCCGCATCGTCCTGGTCGTCCTGGACAGCCGGAGGCTTTGCCGCCTCCTTGACCTTCTTGTTTGGCCGGCCGCCGGCCAGTTCAACCCCAGTGAGGTCTTTGTAGCGCTGCTTCAGCTCCTTTAGTGCGGCCACCTCCATGTCCACCACAGACTTGTCGGCTCCACCAGCCTTCAAGCCGCGAATCTTGTCTCCCAGCTGGTCGATTTCACTCTTAATCGCGTCCGCGTCAGCCATTTCGCGTCTGCCACCGGCATGGGGCGATTCGGGTACTACTGTTAGTAGTGTCAGAGACTTGCACTCGGATGCCTCTAGTGAGCAAAATCAAAACTATTTAGAAAAGTTAGCTGGGCTTTTAAGAGATGGAATGAAGAATGGCAATGAGGAGAGTCGGTGATGAGAGAAGGGAGAGTCAGTGATGAGAGAAGGGGAGAGTCAGTGATGAGAGAAGGGGAGAGTCAGTGATGAGAGAAGGGGAGTCAGTGATGAGAGAAGGGGAGAGTCAGTGATGAGAGAAGGGGAGAGTCAGTGATGAGAGAAGGGGAGTCAGTGATGAGAGAAGGGGAGTCAGTGATGAGAGAAGGGGAGAGTCAGTGATGAGAGAAGGGGAGTCAGTGATGAGAGAAGGGGAGAGTCAGTGATGAGAGAAGGGGAGAGTCAGTGATGAGAGAAGAGGAGAGTCAGTGATGAGAGAAGGGGAGGGTCAGTGATGACAGAAGGGGAGAGTCAGTGATGAGAGAAGGGGAGAGTCATTGATGGGAGAAGGGGAGAGTCAGCGATGAGAGAAGGGGAGAGGCAGTGATGAGAGAAGGGAGAGGCAGTGATGAGAGAAGGGGAGAGTCAGTGATGAGAGAAGGGGAGTCAGTGATGAGAGAAGGGGAGAGTCAGTGATGAGAGAAGAGAAGAGTCAGTGATGAGAGAAGAGAAGAGTCAGTGATGAGAGAAGGGGAGTCAGTGATGAGAGAAGGGGAGAGGCAGTGATGAGAGAAGAGGAGAGTCAGTGATGAGAGAAGAGAAGAGTCAGTGATGAGAGAAGGGGAGTCAGTGATGAGAGAAGGGGAGAGGCAGTGATGAGAGAAGAGGAGAGTCAGTGATGAGACAAGGGGAGTCAGTGATGAGAGAAGGGGAGAGTCAGTGATGACAGAAGGGGAGAGTCAGTGATGAGAGAAGGGGAGAGTCATTGATGGGAGAAGGGGAGAGTCAGTGATGAGAGAAGGGGAGAGGCAGTGATGAGAGAAGGGAGAGGCAGTGATGAGAGAAGGGGAGAGTCAGTGATGAGAGAAGGGGAGAGTCAGTGATGAGAGAAGGGGAGAGTCAGTGATGGGAGAAGAGGAGGGTCAGTGATGACAGAAGGGGAGAGTCAGTGATGAGAGAAGGGGAGAGTCATTGATGGGAGAAGGGGAGAGTCAGTGATGAGAGAAGGGGAGTCAGAGGAGAGAAGAGAGATAGATGAGAGAAGGTGAGGCGGACAGGAGCACAGAGTCAGTAATTGGAAGGAAATTCCCAAAGTTCAGAATAAACTTTAAAGCTCCAAAAGAAAAAGTCGCATACAAGTGAATCCAGTCAAACAGGTCAGGCAGGTAAAGCAGTTACATTGAATCTCTCTCAGTCTGTATTTGATTTGCTTCGCTGTTGATGCGCAGGATCAAATGAAATCCTCGACTCGGGCGGAAGAATGCGAGCAGGACAGAAAGGTCAAAGAGCAAATAATAGGGGAAAAGAAAAAACGCATGGGAAAAAGCAAAATCATGAAAAACTGACACTACAGACAACATAGCATTGGTGCTTATTGAACTTGCTTTACTAATTGTAAATTTTGGATATACCATAACCTCACTCTTGCACGGCAGTCACACCAACATCAGACAGAAACCAGCGATAGATCACAAAGCCGCAAAGTTGCCATCGGCTTGCAGAGCACTCGTAATTTACTAACGAATACAAAAAATGAGATGCTGAGCCGGGTAGCAACAATAAACCCGTTGATTCAAGCCAGAGCCTTCAGCATCTCCGGCTTGTACTCTTTGCCCGTGGCCTGCTTGAATTGCGCCTTCGCCTGCATCAGCTGGTCCAAGGCAGGCTGCAGTTCTGCCTTGCCAGCGCCGGACTCCTTCATTGCGCGCACCCGGTCTCCGGCCGCCTTGATCTGCCGCAGCTGGTCCAGGCCGGCGGAAGCGCCTGCTGCCTGCGGCGGCTGCTGCTGGTCCAGCTGCTTGATGAGGTCCGGCTTGTGGTCCATGCCGGACTGGGCCTTGAACTCCGCCTTCAGCGCCAGCAACTGATCAACAGCAGACTTCACCGCCGCCTGAGGATAGCGGAGATGGATGGATCAATGACCAGCTGGAATGGAATTGTCAAGTCCCACTTTTAACCAATCACTTTTCAACCCAATCCGAATGCATCAGTAAAAAATTAGAGTGTACATTGGTAGATTGACGTCATTACATGTGTGTAATCAGTGCGACTTTGAGTCATCATTGCATTCGAAATTGAGCAAGTGATATCCCATATCCCATAGTATTCCATAGCAACACACCTAGTTACCGAGTCTGCCATAGCAACACACCCTGTTACCGAGTCTGCCACAGCAACACACCCAGTTACCGAGTATCCCATAGCAACACACCCAGTTACAGAGTATCCCATAGCAACACACCCAGTTACCCAACTAAATTGACAAATTGAATGCCTGATGCAAGTGATGGAGCGACCAGCATCAGAAAAAAATTAGAGTGCACACAGATGACTTGCATCACTGCGCTGTCTCAGTGCAACTGTGAGTTCATCACTCTGGTCAGCTCAATTCCATACTCAAACAGGCTCACGCAGCTCACCTGGTCCGCCTTCTTTGCCTTCAGGTCCCTGACCAGATCGCCTTGTGCTGCGATTTTCTCCAGCAGCGGCTTGAACTGCTGCAGCCCTGAGCCCTGAGGAGGCGCCGCTGCGGCTGCTGGGGCGGCAGCCGAGGCTTTCTGCAGCAAGTCGGGCTTCCAGTCCTGACCGCTGTGAGACTTGAAGTCCGCCTTGAGCTGCAGCAGCTGGTCCACTGCAGACTTGATTGCGGCCTGAAGATTCACAGCGGGTTGGGGGAGCGGCTGCACTGACTGGGACAACAGAATGCGGAAGTTTTTAATTTTTCTGAATTTCAATCACAGAGTCCGAATGCATCAGTAAAAAATGAGAGTGCACACAGGTAGACTGACATCATTACAGGTGTATAATCAGTGCGACTGTGAGTCATCATCGCATTCGGAATTGAGGACATAGTAGTCAAGTTTTATGCTGCATGGGCCAGCTAAACTTTTCACGACGAAGTCCAATATAGCAGCTCCAGCTTGATTTTATTCCAATGACCAATATACAAATTGAAGCTACTAACCTAACCAAGTTTCTTATTGAATTGCTAAATACACAAAGCGCTTTATTATTATTAATACGCATGAAGCTTAGGTTCAGATGTTTCACGGCAACTGAAATTTGATGTACATTGCTTTGTACACTGACGGCTTTGACTGCCTCTTGTGAACACCACCCGTGCCCCATCGCTTGCACCTGTTGTCTATGGCCTTTCCTTTCCTACCTCTTGATGCGCAGACTCTTGGGACTGGCGAGTAATAAAAATAGAGCCCTTGAGAGTAGTCGAGAGAAAAGGCCTAGCCTTTCTAATCTTTCTTCAACTGAATTTCAATGATTTGTTTGCCGTAAATTTTGAGCAAATCAGCAAACTCAAGACAAGGACTCTAAGGCGGTGCAGCTGCTTTTGTGTGTAGCATTTTTGTGTATGTCTATTAGCTGACTGCGTATTCTTTTGCAGCTATCCGACAAACTGCAAAAGAAAGGCAACAGACATGGGTCAACTGTCTGATGCGTTGTTGAATTCGTTGTGCGAAGGTAGTTCGACTTCAACCTCTACGGATAACGACGACTCGGCCCTAGAATTTGCCACGCCCTCTGATGCCGATTCCTGACTTTTGTTGTTAAAATTGCATTGAATGATAAATACTTCGTAGATGGCTTAACATATATTTCACCATAGACTACGGTAAATCAGCGTGCAGACAATGAATGTGAATGATCTTTCTTCGAATTGTGCATTGCCCACACCAAACACCTGGGTCAGACGACGAAATGCAACAGCCGTGGAGCAACAAACTAGGAATGAGCTTTTAATGCGGCAATTACAAAGGTTGTGACGGATATAACTATGGCGACGGCTGCGGATCGCCGGGAATTCAGCGATACTCTGGTAATCCTGAGCTCATGTTCCCCTTGCAGCTTTACAACTCTGGATATCAGCATCTGGTGGAACAGCTTCAGCAATAGGAGCAGAAATGCATGCCCCAGATAAATTTGATGGCACCAAACGACTTCGAGGTCCACGATGCTCACGCGCCATTCAAACTAACTGAGCTCTCTATACGAGCGCATTGTCAGAGCATGTGGCTCTGATGCTCACGCGCCATTCAAACTAATTGAGCTCTCTATACGAGCGCATTGTCAGAGCATGTGGCTCTGATGCTCACGCGCCATTCAAACTAATTGAGCTCTCTATACGAGCGCATTGTCAGAGCATGTCGCTCTGATGTTCACGCACCATTTAAACTAATTGAGCTCTCTATACGAGCGCATTGTCAGAGCATGTGGCTCTGATGCTCACGCGCCATTCAAACTAATTGAGCTCTCTATACGAGCGCATTGTCAGAGCATGTCGCTCTGATGTTCACGCACCATTTAAACTAATTGAGCTCTCTATACGAGCGCATTGTCAGAGCATGTGGCTCTGATGTTCACGCACCATTCAAACTAATTGAGCTCTCTATACGAGCGCATTGTCAGAGCATGTGGCTCTGATGTTCACGCACCATTCAAACTAATTGAGCTCTCTATACGAGCGCATTGTCAGAGCATGTGGCTCTGATGTTCACGCACCATTCAAACTAATTGAGCTCTCTATACGAGCGCATTGTCAGAGCATGTGGCTCTGATGCTCACGCGCCATTCAAACTAATTGAGCTCTCTATACGAGCGCATTGTCAGAGCATGTGGCTCTGATGCTCACGCGCCATTCAAACTAATTGAGCTCTCTATACGAGCGCATTGTCAGAGCATGTGGCTCTGATGCTCACGCGCCATTCAAACTAATTGAGCTCTCTATACGAGCGCATTGTCAGAGCATGTGGCTCTGATGCTCACGCGCCATTCAAACTAACTGAGCTCTCTATACGAGCGCATTGTCAGAGCATGTGGCTCTGAATTCTCAAATGCTTCAGTGCAAAACGGCGTGGAAGTAGCTGGTGCACTCGGCTGAGCCGGAAAATCGGCTTGAAACCTAAATTAAAGACATACAGAACTCGACTTCAGAACTGAAGTATAGCAAAGCACGATAGAAACAGAAGAGCGACCAGCATCAGAAAAAAATTAGAGTGCGCACAGATGACTTGCATCACTGCGCTGTCTCAGTGCGACTGTGAGTTCATCATTATGGTCAGCTCAATTCCCTACTCAAACAGGTTCACGCAGCTCACCTGGTCCGCCTTCTTTGCCTTTAGGTCCCTGACCAAATCGCCTTGTGCTGCGATTTTCTCCAGCAGCGGCTTGAACTGCTGCAGCCCCGAGTCCTGAGGAGGCGGCGCCGCTGCGGTTGCTGGGGCGGCAGCTGGGGCGGCAGGGGTGGCCTTCTGCAGCAGTTCGGGCTTCCAGTCCTGACCGCTGTGAGACTTGAAGTCCGCCTTGAGCTGCAGTAGCTGGTCCACTGCCGACTTGATTGCGGCCTGAAGGTTCACAGTGAGGTTGGGGGAGCGGCTGCACTGATTGGCGTAGCGCGGCGCTTTGATGTGCCAGCAGCTCAGACTCGATTCTAAGCTCTAAATTGCAATCTCGGCTTAGGTCTGCTCGTGCGATTAACGCACTTGATGGCCAACCCCCAAAGCACAGTGAAGTGAACATGCCAATCGATAAACAAATTTAGGGCCGCTGTGCACCCCTATGTGAGTGTGTGCCTGCACAGAAGTCGGCAGAATGGGCAGTAATGAATCTCGCCGATTGTGAAAATGTCGGCATGTCGCTTGAAATGCAGCCAGTGTGCGCACAGCCGACCGTCTCTAAGAAAAATGCGACAGTGTTCACTTTTCTGAATTCAAACCGACGAGTCCGAATGCTTCAGTAAAATTAAAGGTAGATTGACATCATTACAGATGTGTAATCAGTGCGACTTTGAGTCATCATTGCATTCGGAATTGAGCAAGTTATACTTTAAGCCATTGAAGCACCACACCTAGATACCGAGTCTACCACAGCAACACACCCAGTTACCGAGTCTACCACAGCAACACAACCGCCGAGTATGCCATAGCAACACATCCAGTTACCCAACTAAATTGACAAATTGAATGCCTGCTGCAAGTGATGGAGCGACCAGCATCAGAAAAAAATTAGAGTGCACACAGATGACTTGCATCACTGCGCTGTCTCAGTGCAACTGTGAGTTCATCACTCTGGTCAGCTCAATTCCCTACTCAAACAGGCTCACGCAGCTCACCTGGTCCGCCTTCTTCGCCTTCAGGTCCCTGACCAGATCGCCTTGTGCTGCGATTTTCTCCAGCAGCGGCTTGAACTGCTGCAGCCCCGAGCCCTGAGGAGGCGGCGCCGCTGCGGTTGCTGGGTCGGCAGCTGAGGCTTTCTGCAGCAGGTCGGGCTTCCAGTCCTGGCCGCTGTGAGACTTGAAGTCCGCCTTGAGCTGCAGCAGTTTTTTCAACTCGACTTGTACAGCATTCTGTATTTAATCAAAAAGAGAAGGTTAGAGAGATGCTGATAGCGACACGCGTGAATCTGCAAGGCCAAAACGCATGGCTAGTTTACAATGGAGAATTTATGAATCATTCTAATTATCCTCACGTTGTCAGCTTTCGCGGCCTTCATCTCGCGCACTAGGTTGCCCTGCGCCTCAATCTGCCGCAGCAGGTCAAGGCTTCTAGCGTCTGGTCCTGGACCGCCGCCATTAACCGTTGCTGTCACGGCCGGCGGTGACGAGGCCTTCTTTGAGGCCGCCTTGCCTGCCGCGCCCTTCGAGGAGACGCGGCCGCCGGTGCTTGCCTTGGCCTCCTGGCCGGCCGGAGCCTCCTTGTGCTTGGACCCGGAAGTCGGCATCTCCTTCTGGTGGCCGTCGGGCACGGCAATGAGGTAGCAGGGCATGGCGCAGCCCGAGTACGCGCTCTCGCCTGCTGGTTCATCGCAGATGAAGAAGCCGCGCCGTTGAAGCTGGATGATGTCGCCTTTGCGGAGGTTGGCCAGTCCTTCATCACCCAGCATCAGCTCCTGTCTCTTGGAGTTCCGGTTCACAAACTGCCGGAAGTCCTCGTCCTTGCCCACCAGCGGCTTGCTGATGATGTGATCGTAGTGGACGCACACGGCGGGCACCAGGTTGGCGGGCAGGTTTGCCAGCCACGTGACCTTCAGCGTCTTCTTGTAGTCTGTGTTGTCCAACCGAAGCTCAGCCTCAACCTCTGTGACTCGGCCGTCTGGCGCGCGGACCAGGCGGGTAACGCAGAGGTTGCCCCAGTTGATGAAGGTGACCAGCTCGCCTTCGTGCAGAGTCTGTGCGTCGGCGCCTTCAATGAGCAATTCGCGCCAGTGCCACATCGTTTTAGTGCCGACGTCCGCGTTCTTTGGGTGCAGCGCAACCTGCAAGGTGGAGCGGCTGATTATTAATTTGCACGGACGCTGCGTAAAAAACTAAAAAAGCATTCTGAAGAACAAAACTTCGTCATGCTAAAACAATAATAAACCTAGGACTCGCCTTGGAGCTGTAGGGCTCGGCGCGGTCAAAGTTGGTCACTCGGACCGGCACAGCCTCTTTCTTGAACAGCGCCGTGTACCTGGGCGCCACCGGGTCGATCACCTTCTTGTTGAACGCCCAGATCTTGTCCCACTCCATGGTGGCGTTGGATTTGGCGAATCCCTGGGCCAGGATGAACTGCCGCAGGCCCTCGAGCGTCATGCCACGCCGGAGGATGCCCCGCACGGTGGGGAATCGGGGATCGTCCCAGCCGTCCACCAGGCCTTCGTTCACGAACCAGGTGAGCTTGCGCTTGCTCAGCACCGTGTTCTGCAGGGCCAGTCGGCTGAACTCCTCTAGCAGGGGCCGGCGAAGACCTTCAAAAACAGAAAGACCGACAAGAAATCTCAGTGACTAATGTTTCACATTTGGTGCAAGTAGTGATCAGGTAGGTCAGCTGTGTCAGCTCACCCAGCGCGTCAATGAACCAATTGTACTGGGCATCGCGGTCCTTGTACTCCAGGGTGCGCAGGGCGTGCGTGACGCCCTCCAGCGAGTCCACAATCGGGCAGGCGAAGTCGTAGGTCGGGTAGACTCTTCAATGACGGTTAGAAAAGTCAGTTACTGATTCTGGATTGTCATAAATTCAGCAGATTTACTTATTGCTACTCCAACAGCACTCACTTGTACTTAGTACCGGTGCGCAGATGCGGCTCATTTTTGCACCTGTAGATGGTGGGATCGCGCATGCAGCCATTGTCCGATTGCATGTCAATTTTGGCGCGCACGCAGCACCGACAGCCCAGCGGAGTGCCGGCCTTCATCTCCTCCCACAGGCGCATGTTCTGCTCCACGGCTGACCAGGGGAGATGGAGTCGGAGTTCAGTGAAATAAACCAAACTGACTACTGAAGCCAGTAGTATTATAGCTAAGGTAAAGCTTTACACTCACAATTGTTTCTATTGCGGGATTCCACCCGCTTCTCCCGCTCGGCCTTCATGGCCTCTGGGTCCGTGTCGTCAACAAAAGCCTTGCCTTCGCGCAGCATTCGCTCGCACAGCTGCATCATCCGGTCGAAGTGGTCGGACGTGTGCGAGAAATGATCGTAGGTGATGCCCAGGGCGGCCACGTCCTCTAGGATTACCTGAGGGAAGCAGTCGCGTCGCACTGAAAAACTAGAGACTCCAATACTCCAAATTACACATTGGTACCGTGGATTTTAGAAATAGCACCATTGGGGTATGGACCAATTACAGCACAGAAACGGGGCCCGAGTACTTAAGAAGTGCATCCAAATGTACCTGCCTTAAGTACTTTAGAAGTGCATCTACCTACCCTGAGTACTTCAGCATGCAGCTGCCAAATGGTACGTTAGAGACACTGGGACACGCGAAACTGGCATTCGCATTCTAACCTGCTCAAACTCGGCAGTCTCCTTGGCCGGATTAGTGTCATCAAATCGCATGATGAGACGGCCGCCGCAGCTGTTCCTGTAATGCTGATTCAACAGCGCGGCTTTGGCATGGCCGACGTGCAGGTAGCCGCTGGCCTCGGGCGGGAATCGAACCACCACCTCGCCGTGCACGGCACCAGAGAGGTCGCGGAATTTGCCGCCCTCCTCGAACTTCATGCCAGCGGCGCCGCTATCGCCCGGTGCCGCAGTCGCTGGGGCTTTCAGCGCGCCAACAGCGTCGCCAACCTCGGCGCCAATCAGCCGGAAGTGCCGCTCGATCTCAGCCTGAGCGGCGCCGGCTTTCCTGGCGGCCTGCCAGCGCGGACAGCAGCTGAGCTGCGCCCAGACAGCCAGGTCGGCCAGGCTGAGGCTGCCGCCCACCAGGTAGGTGGCGTGGGCCAGCGCAGAGGCCAGCAGGTCAGGCCGCTGGCGCAGGTGGAGCAGGGAGTAGCGAACCCAGTGAGTGACCTGCAGCTGCTGCTCGGGATTGGCGGTGCACAGCAGGGAGGCGCCCAGCTCAGTGCCGCCAATTCGATCATACAGCTCAGAGCTGCAAAGTGCAAGAATTGGTGAGTCCTATGGAAGTGGCCTGCATAGACAAGACAATAGCACAGGTGACAGCCTGACCATGTTAGTACTTACATAGTTGTACAGGAGTCCAACTTTTTGTCAAGTTTGCAGTAATTTGTAACAGCTTGCTGCACTAAAATGCATTGGCAAGTGGGGAAAAATTATAAACATTAAATATCTGTGAAGACCATAGTCAATATTGAGATCAAATACATTTTTTAATTATTAGTATCATGAAAATAGTGACATTTGACTTACATATTTCCATTATTGATTTTGAACAAGTCAACTTGCAACATGAAATAAATAAATTGCTATCTATTAATGCCATGCAAACATATAATGTTACAATAAAAAAATTAAGTCATACAATGAAACCATAAATGAACAAATTGACATTTTTCATAATAGACAAAAATCATATTAAATTTGTTTCTTGACTAGGGGCAACAAAATATCAGATATAACTAATTACTAATGATACAAATACATAGTGAAGAATTTAAAATTTTTTTTATTGTGTTGCCTTTAATTTTATTATGACTTTATGCTTAAGGTTTCCATGATTTTTGGTATCCTAGTTTGTTTTTCACTGCCTTAGTTTATGATGCCCAAAGAGTAATTTAATAATAATTTAATAAAGCTTTATAACACTTTTTCTTTACCTAAAAATATATTATTTATTTTGTTAAACTGGCATGCTATGTTTTGGATAATCTATTTGAATAAATTACATTAGCTATATACAAGCCAGGATGGAATTCTTGCACAAAAATTGCAATGCGTTTTTGGATTTTGGAAAAAAATTGTGAAAAATTGCGCAACGCAAAAAAAATTGCGCACCTGTATAGGCTGCAAAAATGCAACAAAAATTGCCAATTATTTTGTGACTGTTTGCACAGTTTAAATTACTGATTTTATAGTATTAAATGTAGAATTACTACAAAGACATAACATTTTATAGTTTGTTATTTATGAACTGTTCAAATTTAAATTTTTTTACTTAAAAAACAAAGATAATTATTGTTCTATCTATTGTAACGAGTTGTCTAAAAATAAGAATATGAGACTATCGCAAAACATTATTTTGACAATTGGTAATGCCAAAAATTGTGCCATTAAATTTTGTTTAAGATTGTAAAAATTGCTTTGGTTCAACATGGAATTATGCGCTGAAAAAAAGTCGCAATTTTCCATTTTATATGCCAGATGCAAGAATTCCATGCTGGTATACAAGGCTATAATACAAAGCATGCATGCTAAGAAAGTTAGATAAACACAAAATCAATGACAAGGATCTCATTTATAGTTTTAATTAGTTATAAAAGCAAAAAAATTTAATTCTTATTTTAATTTAAAATTGTAAAGCTTTATATTCATAAGTATTCTATGGTTAACCCTTGAAATTCAGCTGAAACATTAACTTTAATATAAGACTTAGTCCAAGGCTTTGCATCTTTTAAGCGGATGGTATAAATATAATTTAAAGTTGAAAATCATTTTGTTATCAAACAAGAACATGTTGCTGCTATGAGAGCCAAGATCCTTGTGTAGACAATGAAACATAATATGACAATTTAGTGAATTCAGCATTGTCTAAATGCAGAGACAATGACGATTTAGATAATTTAGTTGTTTTTCTTGTAACCCACATATGACAATATCGAATATGACAATTTTTGCTGGAGCTGGAAGCCATAGTCTGGAAAGTGGCCTTTATGCCAGAATTTTCCAGCATATTTTTGCTTTTGCTAACAATCTTGGCATAACACTTGACATATAAAATTTTCAGGTTCAACATGAAGTGTACACAGTCAGCATACAAAAAATAGCCAAGTTCAAGGCTAATAGCACCAGAAGCTACCAGCTGTCTTTAATTTAAATAGGAAATTAAAAACAGGTTATGAATACACAAAATGAGAGATTTAATGAAAGGGAAGTAAGTAACCAAAGTAGCGCAATGAATACAGAGTTTTGGGTAATCATTTGCTTACGATTGAGATATTTATAGCATATAAAAATGCAAAGCAAAGAGTACAAAACAATAAACGATGAAAAAACTAATTGAACATATCGCGTTGCTTGCACGTCACTTTTTAAAATTATGTTTGCAAGAAGTTTCATCATAAATTCTTTTAGAAGTATCTGATAAGTAAATGAAATTATATTTTGTTTTGGTTTTTCGAATATAACAAAAACTAATTTTTTAGGCATGTACATGTTTTTAAGTCATAAACTTTGTTTAGAAACAGCAAAAGAGTAAAACAAAATCTTATTTGCATTTTTTTGAATTTATTGCGAGCTTCATCAGTAAGTACTAACTACAACAACAATATTGTGTTAACGTTAGAATTGAAACGCTAGCTAGCTAACCGATCGAATAGTTTTGTCAAACTCTGAAAACCAATCTGTTTAGGCCCTACTCCAATTAGATTGTAAAAGAAATACATAGAGTTGAAGCGCTAAAAACTTATGAAAGTAAAAGTAAAGATGAAATAGTCAAATAGTAGTCATAGAGAAGACTACTAGACTAGATTAGAATGCTAGTCATTAATTAGCTTTGCCACAACCCCCATTTATTTCTTAATAATTTTGTGTTTCACAATTATCTTTTAACCAAATGTTATAATTAGAGCTCTACTACTACATGTATGTGTTGTAGGCCTGCAACAGCAACAAGAGTGGGTCCTAGAATCTAGAGAATGATGACAATTTTTATTGGCATTTAAATATGGTATTAACTGAACAGTTGGTAATAACAGTTCTGTCATTCTATTCTAGTAATAGACCAAGTAGCCTATATAGGCTATAGGCATAGGCCTATGGCTATGTGTTAACTGTCTACTGTCATATAGAATTGTTAACTTTTTTGCTTGAATTGTATTGATTTCTAATTTTAGAGCCCAAAAAAATGAATAAATTAATATTTTATTATATAATATATACTAGGGCCTACTAGGCATAGTTCAGATAATGTACTAATGTATGCCAGTTGCCAGGTCCAGTAAAGGAAAATGCAAGACCATATTTGTATGCTAGACAAAAAATGTTTTAAACTTTGTATGCCAAAGTTGTACACTTTTTTCATTCTAGAATTTATTATTCATATAGAGAAAAGTAAGCCTAGCAAACTAAAATTATGCACTTTTGTAATCTGCATTGAGGAAAGACAATTATAAAAACTTAAATAAAGTTAATATTTATTTAAATACTTTTATTTATAAAAAAATTTTTATAGGGCATAAAGTTTAAAATTGTTTTTTATTATTACTTATTTCTTGAATCCACATTAATAGTATTGCATGAATCATGTTCTATGTAAAGTCACTTTATTTGATCCTAACATATATAAATATACCATAGATCTAAGCTGAATATTTTCTACTATGTTATACAACAACAACAACAACAAAATACGCTGTTATGATGGTAAAAGTCAGTGTCACAGGGCGCGCTTCATGGCTTGGGCGTGAACAAAGGCCGCGCCACCGGCAGTGTCCGGGGCGCCGGCGTCAGCCAGCAGACAGTTGACATAACGCCGAGTTTGCGCTTGACCTCGCCGGTAGGGTGCCTGCAGCGTGAGCAGCAGCACCTCCTGCACTGGCTGTGGGCAGTACGACTCGGCGCAGATGAGATGGCCTGCGAGCTGGAGTCGCCGACGGTGCAGTAGATCACTTGGACGTGGCAGGCCAGCGCGGCGATAGAGTGCCGCATTGGTGACTCGCTCGACGCCGATGTTGAAGGCGGCGCGCAGCAGACTAGCGTGCGCCGCATCAACTTGCTGTTCGAGTGAGTCCGTCAGCGTCCAGGTCTCGGCGTTGTACAGCAGGACAGTCTCGATTACCGCCTGGAACAGCACCGCCCTCTGGCGGTCCGGTAGGGCCTCGGACTGCAGGACTGCCCTCACAGAACGAAAGGCAGCCCAGGCAAGCCCGCGGCGGCGTCGCAGGTCCTCGCGAGCGTCTGGAACCAGACCGCCGAGGTAGACGAACTGCTGACATCGCAGCAGTGACACTGCAGCATGTTATACACATTGGGATATATGCTGATATATATGCTAATACGTTGAAAATGGTAAGTACCCTTGTAGGCCTATACTGGGAAATCTTGGTATATATGTCACTTGAACTATAGGGGCCTAGCAGCTAAATTGTTTGTTGTAGGCCTATTATAAAATTTATAGGCCTAGTCAATTTATAGACAAATATAAAAAAGTGCAATGCAACACAATATTATCATTGATAACAAGATCCATTATACTAAAACTTAAACTAATACTTAAAACTTATACTTAAACTTATACTAAAACACTATTAACTTTAGTACTTAGTTTTTTAGTTAAACTATACTATAATTATTTTAAACTTTTGCATTCATTTTCTAAATATTTGAAAGCAAAAAAATACAGCAAAATGCATTATAAAAATGAAAACTTAAAGTAAATCTTATTATTTTAAAGTCATTAACTATACATCTAATGCTCCCAGAAATTAAAATGGATTGCAGTTAAAACACTTTTAAACAAGTTAAACATATGCATATATACATTAAATAGGCCTAGTTTTCTATATCATTTTATCTCTACAAGTGTGCAAGAATGTATCTTAATTCTTTTTTGTCATTCTTTCCAAAACCTCATTTGCACATTCTTTTGGAGCATACATGCGCAACCTCCAAAGTTTGGTCAGCCATGCGACTTAGTTTTAACAAACATGCAACATAATTTTTGGCCAAAAATGTGACTTACATATAATAAAAACCGTAACACAAAATTAACGCAACTTTGAGTAAATGGCAGGAGTAACTATAACTGTCTTATTAGGTCAAAATGCCTCAATAGCTACTTAGTAATACTACTTTGGTATTTTTTCGGGTAGGCATTTTTGTGACTTCCTTGATTGGCTGCCAAGTCGGTCAGCCAGATTGGCCGACTGTTGCGCATGTATGTTTTGGAGCATATCAATTAATATATACTATTATGTTCACTTGTTACTAAAGTGGCTATTACTAAAATGGCTATTACAAATGAAATAAGTCATTCCTCATGGAAATCCTCTCCATGAAATAAGTCATTTGTTACCAAAGTGGCTTACCAAAGTGGCTATTACTAAATTGGACTATTATCTTCTAGAAGATATAATATAGAAGTATAATATAGTATAATATAGAAGAAATACTAGAATTTTCTAGTGTTATTCTAAAACCTTAGTATATATAGTATTAAAAATTAAAAATTAATTTATGATTGCATTGCCATGCACAGTATGTATTATATTAATAACTATGATTTTTGTTAGATTTATAATATCTTCCATTCCATTTTAATAAATTATATCAGATCTTTGCTGGTCTTTTGCATAGTCCAAATTTCATTATAATATTTGTCTCAGTATATTAGCATTTATACTATAGATTTGTTTAGTATTGGCCATTGGTATGCATTTATAAATTTTGTTATAGGGCATTTTGGTATGTACTTAATATGATCTGGACTATAGGCTATAAGCCCCTAGATGGCCAAATTTGTATCTATCAAGGGTTGATTATCTCCCATCCCTCTAGCATCTATTGGATGGGTGCAGCCAATTTCAGCAAAGGAATTTTTCAGCAAAAGACGCTTCGGCAAAAGTGAATTTTAAGTTTCAATGATGTAAATTTCGGTGAAAGAAAGTGACCAGTTTGGCAAAAAATGGGCTACATATATATTGCAAATATACCACTTTGGTGATTGAAGCTTTTAATAAATTGTTCATTGCTGCAAATTATTTGCAGTTAGAAAATTAAAAAAAACTCATGACTTAGTTTATAGCTATGTTATGTACATGCGATCTATTGATGCAGTCAATAGATTAGGTATGATAATGGTGTGGTTTTTCAGATTATCCAGGCTCCTTAAATTGTACTTTGAAATTCCGCTGTAATAGAAAGGTATCTAAAAAAACAACTAAATTAAACTGCAACAAAACAAAAACATGTCACAATAAAATTAGTCTTTATAAAGTTTTTCATTTTTATTTTTAACTTTCTTCTAAAACAAAAAACTCTTCAGCAAAGCTTGGAATAATTTTTTTGCCAAAATGGTCAGCCTTTCTTGAAAGATCTTTCCAGCAATATAAGTCTCTTCTCTCAAAGTTCAAAACTGGAGGAATAGTTTGCATTTAAAATTTCCCAGTTTAAAGCATTGAATTTTCAAGTGTACATTCATTGCCTGCTACAGTGAGAGGCTCGCAAGTTTATGCATTGGATTTCACTGTCTGCCATTTAGCAAGGGCCCAAGTGTACACACATAGCCACTTAGAATGCCTTTATCCCCCACTAGAGAGAAAATATACTGCCAAGATAGGAAACAGATATGGCACAATCACTCAAAATTGATGCAAATTTTCAGTTCAAAGCAGAAAAAGTGGCCAAAGAAGGTTTGAAAAATAGTTTTCTGCTTTTTTAACAGACTTAATTTTGAAAATTTCAATATTTTAATAGCCTATTTGTTGCATAAGAAAATTCTGCATATATATATATATATATAATAAGAAAAAAAATATATATATAAGTTTTGTATTTGAGTTGGCAGTCGTCTATGAGGACATACACATGAAACCCAGTCTATTGGTCAATCAATCTACTCAGCTTTAGATATAAGATTCTTCCTCTTTTAGTATAGCAATTGGCCAATTGCAGAAATGGCATATTTTCTAAAGGCAAATATTGGGTTTTCCCTTCCTTTAGTCCATATTCCCCTTATTTTTACTCCACTTGATCTGTTTTTGTCTTCCCTTTAGTCTATATTTCTTTTATTGGCATGTTGCATTATAGATTGGAACCTTTGCATGCTATATATATGTGCCAAAAATTATATTTACGTGCACTATGGTTTTTAGTGAATATCAATATTGCTAATAAAACAAAGATATAAATTAGATATTCTTTTTTATCAAAGTTGAATAAGGCCTACTTGTATATTGTGTTAATATGTAGCCAATATATTATTACTATTAGTATAATAATTAACATGTAGGGTACCTTACTCATTTATATTGATAGTGATGATGTATATATAACCACACCATTAAACCACATATAATATATAATATTATATATTATATGTGGTTTAAGTGTCTGGCATATAGTGTCTGGCTTTTGCCAATAGTGTCTGGCAAAAGTTAAGAGCTAATTAAAATATATTAAGGTATATAATCTTCTACATGGATTTAAGCTGATCTCATAAGCTCCAACTATTGATAGAATCGGATTAGACATTTGTAATTAAGCCATGCCAAAACTTATGCATGCATTGAATCGCCCAAATCCACCGTCTTGACCTGCCGCGCCTCTGCCAAAGGAAGGCGGCGCGAACTCTCTAGCGATCCAGGTTGCCGACCTTTAATGTCTTCACACAAGGGTAAGGCAGAGCGAGGCCGCTGCCACCCGCCGCTGTGCATTTTATTACCTGTTGTGCCCGCCAATTGTTCGATAAAAATAGTAAATTGAGAACACCAGTTGGATTCGAGTTTTGTTCTTCTTTCTCTGTTTCGTCATTTGCCTTTAATATTCGAGAGACTTAGGCGAGCAGCCAGGCAGATGGAAGTCGAGGCACAGTCTGTGAAGTATTTCAGGAGTAGCGCTGGATTAGCTGGGCCATGACTAGCCAGTTTCAATATTTGAGTGACAGTAAATTGCAAAAATAAACGCTGTCCTTGATCAGCTGAGCCACTCTGTTCACTTGCGGCTTTTGGTTTTTCTCTTTAAATTTTGTGGCTTTGCTGCTTTTGTGACTTGCTGCTTTGAGATCACTTTCTATTTGAGTTCTCCTCAGTGGAAAGAACTGCATTAGTCGTGCCAGAAGTGCCCGGGGTTCGACTCCCGACCGTGAGAGTCTAACCCTCAGCGGCACCAGCCGATGAGAATTTCAGGGCCACTGTAGACCCTGTGCGAGTGCGTGTCTTCGCGTGCGTGCTCGGGGGTTTTGAGTTGCGACAAAACAACTCAAGCGAAAGGGTTACTAAGCAGTGATGGCTTGCTTATCCTGTGGGTAGTAAACTGCTCAATATCCAGGTGTCATTATGGAGTTCACATTTTCAATAGACTTTGGTTTGTGCACATTCCATGTTTTCATATCTGAGAAGCTCTGTCACTCTCTGTGAGTACCTGTCCAGGTGTACCCACCTTATTGCTGCTGTAGTAAACACTACGAATCCAAATTAAATATTTTAAGTGCGCTTTTTATTTCAATAAGAGTCCCAAGCTGACTTGTTAGAAACCCACGGGGAAGCGGCAAGCCGCATCAGGCAGTAGGGCGGGCGCCCCCCCCCCCTGCTCAATCCGATTGCCCCGTGGCCAGCCTGAGCTCCCGCCCCGCCTCCCCGTCACTGCAGAGGACCGCAAGCGCAGCAGCAGCCACAAGGCCGGCCACCACCGGCACGGCAGCGGCAAGCGCGCCCGCACAGTGCAGGACGCCTGCGTGCAAACCGACACGCGCGACAGCGAAGCCCAGACTCGGCTGCGCTTCTCCAAACACAAAATCGAATTCAATGTGGACATCGGCTGGGAACCTCATCCCCTCTCCGGCTGTCCTCTGGTGGCCGGAAAGTACATTGTGCCCGAGACCGGCTGGCCGCCTCCGCAGCCGCAGCAGGCAGCTCCAGTGCCTGCAGCTGTGCCCAATGACTATTATGCCAGTGCAGCCGCTGCTATGCCTGAGCAGTGGCAGCAGCAGCAGCAGCTGTATCAGCAGCAAACCGCAACAGTACAGAGCGGCCCGCTTCTTCTGCCGCCAAGCCAGGTCTTCGGGTCGGACGGCGGCATGACTGCCACCCCGGTGTCTGCATTCCCGCCGGTGTCCATGCTGCCTAACCCGCAGCCTGCGCAGTCAGCTGCTGCCACTGCCCCCTCCGCGCCCGCTCAGCCGATGGTCAAGGAGCAGCCGCAGGAGCAGCAGGCGCCTCAGTATCCGCCTAGCAATGGGCCCGAGAAGATTGACAACACGCAATGGGACAATGCTGGGGCCGCCGCCACCTGGCGAGCAGAGCAGCTGGCCCAGCAGAGTCAGTACGCTGAGGACGGCACCTTCGTGCCATCTGAGAGCCTCTACAGCCAGGAGTCCGTCCAGATGCAGCAGAACCTGGCTGACAGCATGTCTGACGCAGCTGCCGCCGCAGCGGCTGCGGCTGCATCCTCGACTGCCGACATCAACGACCTCGCCGGCCAAGCGTCTGCTGCCACGGCGGCTGCAGCTGCGGCGGCGGCCGCTGCGGGTGCCGTGCCGAGTGCGGAGGAGATGCAGCGGTACTACAGCCAGTACTACGACGCCTACTACCGCAATTGGTACACGCAGAACTTCAACAAGGTCATCACCGAGCAGCATGTGCAGCAGCAGCAGGCGGCGGCGGCGGTAGCCTCGCCAACTGAGCCGCAGATCAATTTGAGCAGCCTCAACCCGGAGAGCCGCTCCGCCATTGATGAGGCGCTAAACAAGCTCAAGGCGTACTTTGGCTCCGGCGCGACCGAGGCACCGTCCCAGCCTCCGCCAACGATGATGCCGATGACCATTGACCCATCGGTGGCTGCCGCGGTCAGCGAGGCCAACGCCGCTGCCGCTGCGCCGTCCGGCTCCGATTGGCAGCCGTACCCGGAGGAGCTGAAGCAGCGCCAGTCCAAGAAGGCCGTGCAGCTGATTGTGCCGCCCAGCCGCGAGGAGCTCGAGCTGCACAGCTCCAACCCGCAGCGCAAGCTGGCCTGGAAACCGCCGCCGCAGCCGCCGCCTGAGATTTTGTCCGACAAGCAGGACGCCATCAACCGCCTGTCCGAGGAGCTGCGCCGCAAGAAGGCCTCCATTGAGGAGGCTGAAAATGACATCTTGCTGCGCTTGAAGCTGTCCTACGCCGAGCTGCTGAACAAGGCCGTCAGCAAGGTGCTGTCTCTGAATGTCCAGTACGTGTTCGGCACCCTGGCAGATCTCAGCCCTCTTGAGCAGGGCTACTACGACCGGCCGCCCATTAACTATCGGCTGCACCTGTGCGACATTCTCATCGGTAAGGCGGCTTGCATTGTTGTTGCGCCAATGCGCCTGCACTCCATCGTTGAATTCACTTCACTCACTGCTGCTCGCAGGCTTTCAGAATTAGAAGCTGGGCTTTTCATTAGGATTGAATGATAAATTATGTGCTCGTAAAGCTGGATGCCTATCATTGAAGCTTGCTTTTTCAATAGCCAAGCTTAAAACAGAAGCCTTCTTTTGCTTCTGCTGCAAAATCTTTGCTGTTTTGTGCGAGATTTGCAATGTTGGCTCAAAATTTTTACTTGAAACAAGCTCTAGGAATGCAACTACATCATAAGCTTGAGTAGAAGAACTGCGAAGTGTGCATTCCCCATCGGTGACGTAGGGTCATCCATCCCCAAGGGGGGGGGGTTGTAGCCTAGTGGTTAGAGCGTCGGACTCACGACTAGAAGGTCGGGGGTTCGATTCCAAATCTCACTGAAACAATTTGTGTCCCTGAGTAAGACACTTAACTCTGCATTGCTTCAGTTCACCCAGTTGTAAAATGTGCACCAGAATGTGGTGACATCCCCCCCAGTCAATGGCTGCGGCTGAGCTGTCGATTGCACACCTGGCCCAATTAAGGCAGGTGTAATAAATTATTATTATCTGACGTAGGTAGACAAAAACACAAGTTCAAAGCGGCTGCCCAGTTATACATTATTTGTCCACGATCCGTACACGTTAGACCTTCTACAGTTTGGTGCTTAAATGTGCATCCAAGCTCTAGAACCTGTGCAATCAACCGACACCCAACCATCCCCACCGCCAGCCAACGTGTTCATCACGCAGGGCGGCGCCGACTGGAAGAACGGCTCACAGGAGGCGGCGGCCCGCCAGGCCTTCAAGCTGCTGATGCGGCCGTGTCACGTGGTCGGCTCCTCCAGGCGCTGGCTGGGCACCGAATACCTGGTGCTGTGCCTGAGCGAGAAGAACACCCTCATACCGGACCTGCCGCCCTACCTGAGCGATCCGAACGAGCCGCTGTGGATGAAAAACAAGCCGCTGAGCAGGAAGGACCCCGCCGACTCCAGCAGCCGCGACGCTGTGCCAATGGACGAGGAGCGCTTCGAGAGCCGCAACGTAAAGCCGCTGCGCGAGCTGTGGCTGCTGACCGAGGGCGCGCCTGAGACGCCGCACCAGATCATGAACCCGGTGCGCTTCTTGTACAACTCGGGCCGCTTCTCCAACATGCTGATCAGCTTCGAGTTCGAGGTGCTCAGCAACGGCCTGTTCAACTGCGCGCTGTTCGTTGACAGGCAGTTCGCCGGCTACGGCTACGGCAGCACCATCGACAAGGCGCGCGGCTTCGCGGCCAGGAACGCCACGAACAATCTGTTCCACAGGCAGATGCGGGTAGCCGTTGACGTCAGCGGCAGCCGGGAGCCGCTGGACCCGTCGGTGCTGTGGGATCAGGAGGTGGACGCCACGCACTACCTGCTGTATTTGAAGATGCAGCGGCTTACCGAGTTTCGGGTTTGTTGCCGAAATCCTGTTTTTATAGCCTTCTAGACAAGTTGGGAAGATGACAGTTAAATTTACTGGATTCTGCAACAGAGCCTTAGGGTCAAGGACTTCAAAAAGTAGACTGTTGGAATTACAGCTTTCATTCATTTCTAGACTCAGTGCAAGAGTGCAGGAATCAGCTCAATTTTGAGTACTATGCTCAAGAAAGCAAGTCAAGGAGCAAGGAGGGGTGCAAATACATACTTGTACTTTAACAAGGCTCGCCACATCCCGCAGGAGAAGACCATGCGCCAAGACTTCATGCAGCTGCTCACGCACTACGTGAAGAACACGCCAGATTTTTTGGAGCCGCTGAAATTTCATCAGCGCGACTTCGAGCCCAAGTGGCCAATGTTTATCGAGTGCGCCTGCGAGCTCGGCCTGTTCTATCGGATTGTCGGCAACACGGACAAGTTCCGCCAGCTGCTCATCTGCAAGAAGCTGCCGCTCATGCAGCTGCGCGAGGTGCTGCTGAATGACGGCCGCTGCGGCCGCTACTGGGTTGTCAGCAAGGGCACCGAGGAGGCCGTGGACTCGGCGTCGTTCGAGCGGCCGCCGGCCCTGGCCAGCGAGTACCGCGCCCAGGCTGAGCAGTCGCCTGAGGCGGCCGAGTCTGCCGAACCGTCTGCAGCCGAAGCGTCCTCGGCCGCGACAAACGCGACGGAAGCGGCAAAGCCGGCCGAGCCAGCCGCGCCGGAGCCGGGCTCCCCGAAGCTCAAGGCAGCAGCGAATGCAGAAGCAAAGTCCGGTATGAAGGCGGAGGCGGCACAGGTGGGTTCAAAGCCCCGGCTGGCAATGCCACAGCGGCATCCCTCGGCGCCGCCCGAGCGGGAGCCGTCGGCCAAGCAGGTGCAGCCGCTGCTGCGGATGCCGCCGCCGCCGCCGCAGCTGATGCGCGGACAGGGCATGCTGCCGGGCCCGATGTCGCCGGCGCTGTCACCGCATTTTGGCCAGCCGCAATCGCTGCTAAGCGGGCCGCTGCTTCAGCCGCAGCAGCGAGTGTCATCGCGGCCCGGCCCGGTGCCATTCAGCCGGTTCGCCGCCACAGCGACCTTCGGCGGCGGCGGCATGAGCGGCATCGGGGCGGGCGTCATCGGCGGAGCCGGCGCGCGCCAGAATTTCCCGAACGGGCCGCCGCGGCCGCTGTTCCCCTTCCCGCCCAGGCGGCCGTGAGCGTCTTGGAACTAATATACAAATATATATATATGCATACTATTTTAATTCATTAGTCTTCTTGGAATATTATTGCATAGCTGGGGAAATGCCGGTGGTTGAAGTAGCCGTTTAGCTTCTACTGTATGCTATTCGAGTTTGTGTTCCTGTAGCAACAGCTCACCGCAATTTGTACAATTTGCTGCCCGCTGGCTTTGCTGTAATAATTGGACTAATTTTGCAAACTCATTGCCGGCAAATCTGCTTTTTCTATCCAGTAAATTCCTGGTCAGCTCGTGTTGGTCATCAGGATTAGCAATTTTATTAGGTAGCATGGTACCGTGGGCTCATTGTGCGATTCGTAGGCCTAATAATTTCTTCAATATGTGTTGATTTTTCACCGGTTTTGCCGCTCGGCTCGGCCGTATCAAACCTGCGGCTGTTCCCTGTTCGAGCTCGCCGAGGCTAAGATTCAATATTTTCCCGCCTCCAGCGTTCTATTCTGAATTTATCGCCTGCTTCTCCTTGTTGAATTTGCTGTTTAATTTCAAATTTTCAAACTAATAATGCCCCTCTTTCGACTGGCAATCTATAGCTCCAGCGTAATCCAATTTGTTGATGAAGCCATCTCATTGATGAAGCCGCTCGTGTCGCAATCAGCTTCCTGCCGAGTTGCCCGCCCTGCACCCGTTCTATCCTGATGAGAAGACTGAAACAACTTTTCCTGTTAATAAACTATCAATTTGAAACAGTTTCGATGAGACTTCTTTGTCTGCTTTTTTATTTATTTTTTCTACGCAGTTCGAGCCAGTAAAGAAAAAAAACTGCCTGCTTGCTACTTGTATTAGCAGTTAGTAGTGTGAGTAGAGTTTTAACTAGATTTTTATTCATAAGGCCAGGAAAGATCGGTCGAGGCCGTCGAACACTCCCGTGTGCATGTGTTTGACTCTGCTTAAGATTCATTAAGTGCCAGTGCAGCATTGAAATTAAAACTTATGAAGAATTTAAGATTAAAAGTCGGATTGATTGAATTTCAAGTTACGCGGCGTCGTGTAGGTTGCGCTGTTTCGGAGCCGAGTGGCGCATGACTTGCCTGCGTACTGATGGTTGATAAAATAGTCTAACTGTACATGACTGCAGTGAGTATTACTGTTGTACCAGTATTAACCAGAGCAGCTAGGAGTGAACTTTTAGTCAAGCACCCGGACCATAAAAATACTCAAGGATTTCGATGCAATGGGCCAGGTGCGATGTACTTTAAAGTATGTAACAAATACACGCAACGAATTAAGCGAACTACTGAGTGTCTTCCTGGTTACTTATTTAAGCCGTTTGAAAAGCAACTCAGCCTCAGGGTTTCAGGTGCGAATGAAGCACTGTTTGTTATTTAAGCTACTTGCAGTAGTGAGAAACTATCAGTTCATTCATCTTGACACTCGTTCTGTTAAAAAGTTGCAGTTAATCTCCTATATTTTCTGGTGGGGTTTAAAGCTTCATTGATCAAGAACAGTCTTGATAGTACAGGGTTGCTCTTTTCTCTTGGCTCTTCTTGGAGCCACTCGACTGAATTTCTTGGCATCGTGGCATGTATCCGATGAGAAGTAGCGGTTTGAGTTAGAGTGAAACACCATGTTCGAGAGTAAAAAGCACCGTATATTACTATACTAGTCAGTAGTCGTTGCCAATGGCATGCTAAAACACCCATTGAAAAGGATCTTGCAGGTTTCAGTGCAGCTGTACTACAATACGTCGATTCGCTATTCACCTGTTGGGTTCATCTGCGTTATTCGATTGAATCATCGGAGCGCCGGAAGGTTGTGTAGCTTCGGCTTCATGAATCATGATGCAGTGCGTACTTTAAGGTTTACTTCCTGTCGAAATCAGCTTCCACATAATAACGGCTGAAGAATATCGCCCTACAAGTTGGATTCATTTTGTCTGCATGCAAAGCCAACCTTTGATTGACTGTTTGGCAAGGCTGTCAGTGAAGATCGGTAGTCCGGTCAACGGGCCGTGTGTTGTTTATGTTGAGATTCCCAATGTTACGCCATCTTTAGTGAAATTCCGCGATCCTTCCAGTCTCGAAAGCATGGAACTCTGCCTGCATGCGGCACTTTCTGATGATCAAGTTAGATCCATCTGACACCTGCTTACCTCGAGTTGAGTAGACCTGGAACCAGCTGCATCACTGCGACCAGAGTGGATTAAAAATCCCATCTGATACCGTAATCTAGACAGCTGTTAGCATCCCATTTAGACGCCTGTTACCGTCCCCTCTAGACTCGTGTTACCGTCCCCTTTAGACGCCTTTTACCGTCCCCTTTAGACTCCTGTTACCGTCCCCTCTAGACGCCTGTTACCGTCCCCTCTAGACTCGTGTTACCGTCCCCTTTAGACTCCTGTTACCGTCCCCTTTAGACGCCTGTTACCGTCCCCTTTAGACGCCTGTTACCGTCCCCTCTAGAAACCTGCTACTATCCCATTTAGACGCCTGTTACTTTCCCTTTAAGACACCAGCTGTTACCGTCCCCTCCAGACCCATGTTACCGTCCCCTCTAGACTCCTGTTACCGTCCCCTCTAGACTCCTGTTACCGTCCCCTCTAGACTCTAGTTACATGTACCGTCCCTTCTAGACACCAGTTACATGTACCGTCCCCTCCAGACCCCTGTTACCGTCTTCTCCAGACCCCTGTTACCGTCCTCTCCAGACCCCTGTTACCGTCCCCTTCAGACCCCAGTTATGTACCATCCCCTCCAGACCCCTGTTACCGTCCCCTCCAGACACCAGTTACCGTCCCCTCCAGACCCCTGTTACCGTCCCCTCCAGACACCAGTTACCGTCCCCTCCAGACGCCAGTTACCGTCCCCTCCAGACCCCTGTTACCGTCCCCTCCAGACACCAGTTACCGTCCCCTCCCGACCCCTGTTACCGTCCCCTCCAGACACCAGTTACCGTCCCCTCCCGACCCCTGTTACCGTCCCCTCCAGACACCAGTTACCGTCCCCTCCCGACCCCTGTTACCGTCCCCTCCAGACACCAGTTACCGTCCCCTCCAGACGCCAGTTAACGTCCCCTCCAGACACCATGCAGTTACCGTCCCCTCCAGACACCAGTTACAGCCCCTTTTTCGACTTTCTGTCCCTTTTAGACAACTGTTTCTCCCCTACGACTATCGACACCTTGTTGACGCTGCCTTCCTTAAGAGACTTTTTGGTAACCTTAAGACAACCTAGCATTACTGAAAAACCTTAGTTTAACGTCCTACATGTAGATTGCATTTGAGCTGTATTCATGGGAAAACTAGTTCAAGCAATTTTTTGACAATTACTTTATAAAGTCGGGTGACGGCAAACCAGCGATCTTTTTCACTTTTTCGAACCCACTGACCCCGCTGAGATAACCCTTAGATCTGTTTTTCCCGACTCTAGTAATCCAGCAATCCCGACTCGAACCTACTCACCCTGACACAGTGATCCTGGAGCCTACTCACCCTGACACAGTGATCCTTGAGCCTACTCACCCTGACAGTGATCCTGGAGCCTACTCACCCTGACACAGTGATCTTTGAGCCTACTCACCCTGACACAGTGATCCTGGAGCCTACTCACCCTGACACAGTGATCCTTGAGCCTACTCACCCTGACACAGTGATCCTGGAGCCTACTCACCCTGACACAGTGATCTTTGAGCCTACTCACCCTGACACAGTGATCCTGGAGCCTACTCACCCTGATGCAGTGATCCTGGAGCCTACTCACCCTGACACAGTGATCTTGGAGCCTACTCACCCTGACACAGTGATCCTGGAGCCTACTCACCCTGATGCAGTGGTCCTTGAGCCTACTCACCCTGACAGTGATCCTGGAGCCTACTCACCCTGACACAGTGATCCTTGAGCCTACTCACCCTGACACAGTGATCCTTGAGCCTACTCACCCTGACACAGTGATCTTGGAGCCTACTCACCCTGACACAGTGATCCTGGAGCCTACTCACCCTGATGCAGTGGTCCTTGAGCCTACTCACCCTGACAGTGATCCTGGAGCCTACTCACCCTGACACAGTGATCCTTGAGCCTACTCACCCTGACACAGTGATCCTTGAGCCTACTCACCCTGACACAGTGATCTTGGAGCCTACTCACCCTGACACAGTGATCCTGGACCCTACTGACCCTGATGCAGTGATCCTGGGCCCTACTAACCCTGATGCAGTGATCCTTGAGCCTACTCACCCTGACACAGTGATCCTTGAGCCTACTCACCCTGACACAGTGATCTTGGAGCCTACTCACCCTGACACAGTGATCCTGGACCCTACTGACCCTGATGCAGTGATCCTGGAACCTACTGACTTGATGCAGTGAATGAGAGAGCTCTACTGCTTTCTATTTTGGGATTAAATATTTTTAATCCCAAAGGCATGAAAATTAGAGCGAAATACAATTCTTTAGATGAATTTTAAAAATCGATTCTGGGGTTTCAGTGTTTTCAGTCATTGGTCAAGTCCCTCTAAGTCAATGGCCAAGTCCCTTTCTGAGTCAATGGTCGAATCCTCCACTTTCTGAGTCGATGGCCGAATCCTTCACTTTCTGAGTCGATGGCCGAATCCTTCACTTTCTGAGTCGATGGCCGAATCCTTCACTTTCTGAGTCGATGGCCGAATCCTTCACTTTCTGAGTCGATGGCCGAATCCTTCACTTTTCGAGTCGATATCGAAGTCCCTCTCGATCGATCGCTAAGTGTATCATCTTCTTGCTCGCCAATCCGTGGTAAATATACTTTTGATGCTTGTCGCATCGTACATCTACAGTTTAAATTTTACGAATACTTTTGTCAGCCCAGCTCCAATGATCAGGAGATATGATCAGGTCAGTTTTGAGTGAGTTGGGTGTTTTATGCGGTCGTAAATAAGCGCATCTGTAGCATGTTACCTGGCCCAATCTGACAACAGTGCAGTCGCATGATAGAGTAATAAAATTGTGTCAATATTTTAGGGAATATTAATAGAGTGTGCTGTAGGATCAAATCGATGACGCTTTAAGCAAGCAGGCAGATTCTTCTTTTGGCTCAAACAATTTTATAAGTTCTTAGTGCACTTTTTGTCCCTAAACATTCGGCCAATGTTGGTTGCGTTTAACCTTTTGTATCGCTGTTCAAGTCTGTTAATTGCACTCAATAGTACATGTAGTGCGCCCTTTTTGTCAGCTTTTTAACGCTTTTATAAATAAAATTGCACTTATTTAAATTGGCATTTATAAAGTCTTACTGAGTCTTTTGCTCAACAGGACAGAGTTTAAAATTCTTTTGTGATTATACTTTTAATCCACTGTTTATTATTTGCGGATCTGCTTTTATGTCAATCTGTTAGCGCACTGTTCAACTGCAGCATTGCGTGTGCAAGAGCTAATAATAGAATTTGTGTTTTGCAATGCATGTAGCCTACAGTACCTTGTACGTATAGTACAGTACAGCTTGGCTAAAAATATGCAGTGCTGTTTGGAAGGCGAAGTCCACTTAGTGTCTTAAACTAGCAGTAAAATTGTGTGGCTTAGAATGTACCTTGTAGCATCTGCTGTACTCAGCCCTGACCTCGCCTATATATCTGATAATTATGCCCTGTCCGCTCAAAGTTCCCTTTCTTGAATGTTGAGAAAATGGAATCGCTGCTCGTTGGCGAGTGCGCGCCTCCTCCCAAGCTGGGAAAGCAGACTGCTGGTTGCCATGCGGTTGCGGGCCGGTGGATCCGAGCCGCGCTACACTATGCATGCACCGGCGAGGCTGAGTCAGGCCTGCTCCAGCAATTCGTCTCTTCGCCAGGACTGCTCGCTTGCGTCAACCGCAATGGCGATTCATTGATCGGCATCGCCTTGCTGATGCGGAAACCTGAGACTGCTCAGCTGCTTGTGGATCTGACCGCCCGCTACTTCGCGGGTGTCCTGGATCACCGGTCAGTTGCTAAGGAGACGTTGCTGATGCTCGCGCTGAGCCACGACGGACCAGCGCACCGGGAAGTGATTCGGCAGCTGGTGCTGCGCGATCCCGAACAGGTGTACACCCGATACGACGCCTATGGCAAGAACGCCTTTCACCACTGCGCGGAGGACGCTGGCCTGGAGGCTCTGCAAGTGCTGCTTGACAGTCTGACCGAAGCGACAATGGCGACAAATGGCGGCTTCAGGCTGAGGCCTCTGCACCGGGCCTTCAGGATGCCTGACCGATTCGGGTGGACGCCGGTGCACTACTTGGTCAGGAGGGACAGGGCAGACATGCTCCAGCTGATGCAGCAGTTCTGCTCCAACTCCAGCGTGTGGCTTGAGCTGAGAGTCCGAGCTCGAGAGCTGGGTGGCCGGCGACAGACCCCATTGGAGCTGGCCACCGATCTGGGCTGCCAACAGGCGCGCGAGTTCCTTCTGGCTAGCGACCAGGTTAGGGACCAGCTCGAGTGGGACGCCGATGAGAGCCAAAATGCAACAGCGGTTCAGCTGCTTCAATAAATGCGCAAGATGGAAACTTCGCGCTGCAAAAAATCCTGGATGGCATCTACATGTACTTTGGGTTTCAACCGTTTAAATCTTGTTGATATGAGATAATAATCGTGGACGGCTGAGCTAATATATATTTCGTTTTGATGATTGCGGCATGCATCTATTGCATATGCAGCAAAATGTACTCGTGCGGCTTATAACACGCTGATGTACAGAAAAAATTGACTTGTAAACATTGTTTATCATATGTTTTGTACGTGGCTTGTACATGTATTTACGTATGATACTGCGCTTCAAAGGCGAATGTAGATACTTTTGGGAAGACACATTTACAATTGCAATCAAGTCAATCGCATGTAGGTACGAAATTTAAAAATTCAGTAATTCACCATATTATATAATGACACATATTATATTTAGCACTAAAGTACCAATATGGCTATAGGATCCTATCTACTGTGTGAATACATGTACGAGTATAAAAAGTTAATAAGTAGACTATAAGTCGCTGATTTATAGCAACTGCATAGTGCATATAATTTGGAGCGGACTAGCATTCATCATTCAAGTTTAGACTCCACAGATTCTAAATTTAAGGTTCCTAGTCATTTCGTCAATCTGCTGCATTTCGTCATCAGCTAGTGTGGTGTCTATTATGACCCCAATTGACTCTGGCCACTTCGTCATCATATATGACGAAAAAGAATATGACGATCTCACGATCTGAACTGATCAGCACCAATTTATGAGCTGATCGTTTCGTCTCCTTGATTCCATGAAATCAGTATTTATCACGACAAGCAAAAGTTAAATTAAGCCAATCTGTGAAGCAAACACGACAAAATATTTCAGTTTTATTTACAAATAATTTTATGAAAGTTAAAAATGGCTCTGCAAGTACTTTATCCTTAAGCTTTATAGGCTTCATAGGTCTTATTTTAACAAAAACTTGTTAAGATATGCATGCTGACTAACCTAATAAATTCTAAGAAACAGCCAGCAAATTACTGCACTGGTTGGTATTAAGCTCGACCAAATTCAGTAGTGCATGGCTTTCGGTGCACGTAAAAGTAACAAATGGAAAATTAAAAAGAAGAAGCTTTACTAATGGAGGAAGCGGCAGCTTTCACAGCACTACCGATGGAAATCTATAATAAGCAAACTGGAGATGATGGAAACCCAATGAATGATAGCAACAATGGGAAAGAACCAGTTTATACTATGGCTGGTATTCTACACTTTTTACAAACAGAATGGACAAAATTTGAAATGGAAAGATCTCAATGGGATGTTGAGCGGGCTGAGTTACAGGTAATACTATAATATGTCTATTAACTCCTGCCTATTTGAATTTAAGATGACCTAACCCTAGCTGGCTAGCCAGGTCTAGCAACACATTGACATTAATCATTATGCATTAACTAACCTTTTCTAATAAATTTGCTATATGTCTGTGCAGATCATAATAATAGTAAAATCATTTTACATTAAAACAAGTATAGTAATTAAGTCTAAAAGTGTCATTAGTCTTAAAGTTTAATTTATCTAATCTATCAATATCATATTTGTAATATGGCAGTTGTTATTTGTCCGGTGACCAGACGAATAGTGATGTGGTTATTTGTCCGGTTACTGGATCCTGACCATGCTTTCCTATTCATCTGGTTATTACCAGACAAATAGACATTTTGTTATTTGTCTGGTTAAAATGATAATGCTAAAATATATAGTTCATAAAAACCACAAGGGTAAATAATTCTAGACTTCAAAGACTTCTTACTCATATCTTGATTATTATATTGTTATACTAGTGTGTGTCTTATACACCAAATTGCCAAATTGAATACACTGCTTTGCTTACACTCTAGGTGCATGTAGAGTGTAATCAGTATATGAGAAAAGGTCTTAAAAATCTAGAATATTCATCACAAAACAAATAAGATACTTTGTGTTATCAATTTAAACAGACAAATAGCAAAAAGGCTATTTGTCTAGTCACTGGACAAATAATGGCTGGCTTATAATATAAATGTCAAATAATATAAATTATTAACAATGCAAAATGACTTATCACTTAAGAGGTCTAGTAATATTGACATGTCATTAATAATCACTTTTGTGCCATCAAAATTGCAAATGCCAAATGCCAAATTTATGGCATAGACCATAGTTCAAAACACTCTGACCATTTTTTGGTATATACTGGTGTATACTAAATATATTACCTTATGCAAAGCTCTAAATTGTTGATTTAAGTATTACTACAAGAGTTGTGATTTTGATATTTAATTTCAATCAGGTGAAATAAAAAACTAAAAATAATAATTATACTTATATAATATTTTGGCATTCTTTTCAAATTGTTTTGTCAAACTATTTTTTCAATGTTTTTTGCATCTACTCCACTTGAAAAGCTGATTTTAGCATGTTTAGATATCCCCAGACCAGAGCTATTAAAACATTAAAATTAACAACTTTGTTTTTTAAGTACTTTTTTCTATCTTAAGCTATTCCTAATGACCATAGTTTGGAACACCCTGAATGTACAATGGACTAAAATCGGACTTCTTCAACTTCAAGTTTATGTTGATAAAATAGTTTCAATTTGGATAGGATCATAATTTTGTCTCTATAAGGTTTTTGATGGTGCTGATTTCAAATTTGAGCTTCATTTTTAGGTAGCTTTAACCCAATTATATGTAGCTTAAAACCAACCACCGGGGCATGGGGAATGGGGGGTTTTAGGGTGGGGAGATTCTTCATGGGGATTGATTTTATCAACATAAACTTGAATAGAGGCATAGAGACCTATTCAAGATTGTGCTGATAAATTCCAATTCTAATAGGGGGGGGGGGGTTGTAGCTTAAAACCAATCACCAGGGCATGGGGAATGGGGGGTTTTAGGGTGGGGAGATTCTTCATGGGGATTGATTTTATCAACATAAACTTGAATAGAGGCATAGAGACCTATTCAAGATTGTGCTGATAAATTCCAATTCTAATAGGGGGGGGGGGGTTGAAACAAGTTGGAATTTATTTGACAATGAATCTCTGTTTAATTATATCAACATAAACTTGAATCAACATAACTTTATCTAAATGAATTTGCTTACCAAAATTAAGTGTTGTTACTGCCTTAATACAATAGAATTAGTAATCTAGCCTTATATAGTAGTTGGTTTTGAGGTGCAAAATACAAGTGCGAATTTTGAACGTTGCTTTGGCTGGGTGCAGTGAAAGTGCAAGTGCAAAGATTGAGCGGGTTGTGACGTGGCAGTTTTTTGAAAAAAGCACACAGTGACGTGGCACTGTCTATGCATTATAACTAAATTGAAAAACTATAATCCGCAAACATAAAAAACATTTGCATATTAATTTGTAGATATTAATATTCATCTTTAATTGGCCTAATGAAGTTCTAGCACATGTGCCATAAAATTAAAAGTCAAGTGGATACACTTTCAAAAATGTATTTGTAGAAACTTTTTCTCACCGAACCTTATTAAGAGAATAGGGAATCAAGTAAATCGTCATTGCATTAACCGTATAGGTAACTTTCTACACTTTTTTTGCATTTTTGTAATTTTGGGTGCCCCATAAGTCTCCACTACAAGTTTCAGAAAAATTGAAAAATCGGAAGTATTTTATCAACATAAACTTGAAGAAGTCCCTAAAATCTCTCTCAATTTTTTTGGTACGCCAGTGTACGCCAAAGTTTGAGTGTATGCTCCATAGTCCAGAAGAGGGGTAGTACGCCGGATTAATCTAGCGTATATTCACAACTTTTGGCATACACTTGGCGTACAATTTTTTACTTTTTGAAATCTGGCATACTATCTAGTGTATAAAAATGCATATTTAAAAAGTGGTGTACATGTTCCCATAGTTGCGGAATTAAATCAAAAAGTCTAAGAAAATAGTGTGCATGCAGTTAATAGAATCATGCAGAAAAGTTTGTGAAAAGTGAATAAAAAACATAAAACAAGTTCATTTTTAAGCAATTTCAAGCTTTCCGGGTTTTTAGAGCTTGTAATAAAAAATTTAAACAAATCTTTGTGTGTATTAAGTTTCTGCTATAAATAATATCAACAAAAAAGCAAAAGTATTAACCAAATTGTTAGCTAAAAAGGGTTACTTTACACAATTTAAAAACAAAATAATTCATTGTTACAATGTAAAAAAGGTCATTTATTGTCGCAATACCGGCGTAGATTTGAAAATGGGCATGCTTACTGGTGGGCAGGCATGTTTACTGTTGTACCGAAAAATTGTGAGAGATTTTAGTCTGGCATACATTCAGGGTATTCCAAACTATGGTGTATGCCCACTCTCAAATCTACCCCAGTGTTGCAACAATACATGACCTTTGCAACAATGTATATTATTCTCTTAAATTGCGTAAAGTAACCCTTTTGAGCTAATAATATAATTGATACTTTTGCTTTTTTGCTAATATTATTTATAGGGGAAACTTAATACACACAAAGATTTGTTTAAATTTCTATTACAAGCTCTCAAAACCCAAAGCCTTGAAATTTATGCTTAAAAATGAACTTGTTTTATGTTTTTTGTACTTTTCACAAACTCTTGCGTGATACTATTAGCTGCATGCGCACTATTTTCTTAGACTATTTGATTTGATTCCACAACTGCAGGAACATATATGCCACTTTTTGAATAAGCATTTTTATATGCTAGATAAGTACACCAGATTTCAAAAAGTAAAAAATTGTATGCCAAGTGTATGCCAAAAGTCATGAGTATATGCCGGATTAATCCGGCATACCACCCCTCTTCAGACTATGGCTTAATGATTCCTAACTATTTGAGGGCGGCCTCTTGGCAGTGTTGATAGACTTAATGGTTGGTTAATAGTCTTAGCAAGAATTAATTAGCAGCACCAGCAAGAACATAAGTCTAAGTGCTTAGACTTCCCTTTCCCCTTTAACCAACTCATCCCTTTGGGCCATAGACTCCCAACAAGTATCAATGGCATGTCAGACAACATATGTTAAATTTCCATCCTTCAAAAATTTGTACTTTTGTTTTGCAATTCAGCCTTGTACTTTTCAGTTAGCCAACTCCCTTTGTCTACCATGCTTTTCCCCATAGACAATCCCAGCCATTAATTTACCATAGATATTTCAGCTAACCTGTTCACTATGTTAGTATAAATACAAGTTTAACTCATGGCATAGGCCTTTCATTTCTTTTTTACCCCACGCAAGAGACAGAAAAAGTACTAAAAAACAAAGTTGTTAATTTTATTGTTTTAATAGTCCAAACATGCTAAAATAGCTTCTCAAATGGAGAAAATATGAAAAAGTTAAACTTGTGCACCATAGTCCAGATCATGATGGGTGTACACCTGAACAAAAATCAAATAATTACAAATTCATGCCAAAAAATATTGAGTGCATACCCATTCTCAAAACTATGCCAATGTTGCAACAATAAATGATCCTTTTTTATATTGTGACAATAAATGACCCTTTTTTACATTGCATAATGAACCCTTTTTGCAAATAATTTGGATAATTTTTCTGCTTTTTTAATGATATTATTTATAGTAAAAATTGATACATGTAAATTTTTTGTTTAAATGCTTTATTACAAGCTTAAAAAACCAGAAAGCTTGAAATTTATGCCTAAAAATGAACCTTTTTTCAGCTTTTTTTTCTACTTCACAATAACTTTTCCATGTGATTCTATGAAGTGCATGCTAGGTATGCATGCATACTAGTTTCTTAGGAGTAATGTATGCCAACTGTGCATACCTATTTTTGGCATGCAAGGCCAATGCATGCCTATATTTTGGGCATATACTACATGATCCAGAGTGTGGCTTATGCATTTTTAATTAAACTTTTAAGCTTTATATTTCAAAAACATAGAAATCAGTTTTATATTAAATATTTATCAATTTTTATAATTAAATATGCAAGTGCAACTATTATGACTATTATTATTATATATTTTTTAAATTTTTGTATATGTTATCACCAAAATATTAAACATGTATACCAAAAGCAAAAAAAATCACTTTTTTATACCAATTTCTAGACTATACCTAGGAAATTTCTGGCATATATGCCTTTTTTTCTAACTATACGGCATTGATAAAGCTTTTATTGGTTCTAATATACATAATATATGTAATATACATAAAAATATAAATAAAAACCTGGATAGATTGCAGATAGTTGAAATAGTCTTATAGAGATTTAAATATTTGTCTAATTAATTCTAATTAGTTAGCTATAATTGGTTTAGTTATATAGCAACATTATTTTAAATACAAAAGAGGGACCATAATCTTTTATGTATGTTAATCTTGGCAGAATTATCCTTACTAATTTCTGGTAAAGTAATTGTTTCATACAAAGTTGAACTATTTCAACTCAAATATGTAACCTATGATTTTTATATAATTATCTACTAGTAGGTCTTGAAAACAAATTTCTAATTTCCTTTTTTTATCAAGTAAAAATTAAAGATGTCCCAAGGACATTGCAACACCCCCTCCTAAAGATATCAATTGACATGTTGACATGTCTATTGACTTGTTGGGGAGACATCATATAGGATGTCTCTTTAAAGACATTAGCCTGAGATATCTTTTTTTCGAGACATGGCCCTAAGACATTGAGACATCACTCCAAGACATCCCAAGACATCACTCCGAGACATATTTTTTCCAAGACATCTTGGGACATGACTTGGTGACACTTTTGTACCCTGTTTAACTCTGCCATATCCAATCCCCAGCCCGGTTAAGAAAGCAAGAAGGGATAGGAAATTATGCTTAAATTGTTTGAATAGATGTGTTCCATTGGTTTTATACAATGTGCACTTGTAGCTCATGACTCTCAAATTACTAACTTATGTCTCAATGTATATATTTAGTATACTGATTTAGTATATTTAGATAACAGTTTAGAGAAACAGTTTTCTAAAGAATTTCCTGGTATTTATTAAAGTTTGCAAGTATGTCAGTAAGGGAAGGCTAAAAATATGAGTACAGACCAATAGTAGACTGTCCCTGTACATGACTCCCCTTCTATGGACTGAAAGTTAGGATTTCATTCTATTTGGTATTCTATATCATTCTATGGTCTTTATGTAAGTATCATGAATAGGATTAATTACAATATGTACCTTAAGTGCAGTATGTCATAGTATACATTTTTGTATTTTAGTGCAGTGTATAATTAGAAAAATTGTCATTTATGTGGTCATGTCTCGCCATGTCTTGTGGATATGAATGATGTCTTGCACAGTGTCTCACCATGTCTCATTGAAATGAGTTCTTGGGTAATGTCTCTTTATGTCTTGCATTATGCCTCATCTTGATATCTCGCCATGTTTCCACATAGCATGATGTCTCGGTTAATGTCCCCACATGTCTCCGATGGCAATGGCGACATCAATGGAATTTGCATACATGATACACCAATGATATCTACTGGACCATGTCTAGTCACTATAGGAGACATGGCAATTTTACCTGGGTTATCCAAACATTGCTTACTAGATTGGCAATATTAGCCAAGTCATGAATTCATATGCTTTGAAGTTTCTTTTCCTAAAGGAAAGTATTATTTTCCTGACTTGGCAACTGTGCTACATATGTATTTGTTTGCCAACTGCCCTTGATATGATGCACTATGCTCAGTCTGTTACTATGGGATTACATTTTTTACATATAGGAGCCTTTCATTCTATATTTTTTAGTTTGTTAAAGTTAATTTAAACTCAATTTTCAAAAAAGTGAAATTTAAGCAAAGTTTAAGTACATTGAAATACTTTTTTACCCTCCTGACCTTAAACAAAAAATCTTCCAAATTAAATATACAAAATAATTTTTTTAATATATACACTAAGATTTTTGCCATTCTGACCAGCCATTAACCAACAATAAAAATACACCACAAATTTATTCATTCCTTTGTTAGTTGCATGTCATTAATAAGTGCATTTATTATTTGTACCTTGATACGTGTATTATTCAATATCTTGTAGCATTTTGGTAATGAAGTAATGGGAGAATTTTAAAAAATGAATGATCGTTACTGATAAGAAGTAGCGCTAATTACATTTTTGGTAACTAGTAATGAGTAGTACAGCATTTTTTCCAACACGAAGATATAGTTTACAAACCTTGCCATCCAGTGCCGATTCTCTCAAGCTATGGCGCTGTTTGACAACTCCGGGAGCTGCAGGCCTTAACAAAACCGCATTTTCCCACCCCAGGCGCGTATCGCCTTCCTCCAGGGCGAGCGCAAGGGCCAGGAGAACCTGAAGCACGACCTGGTGCGCCGCATCAAGATGCTGGAATTCGCGTTGAAGCAGGAGCGGGCGAAATTCCACCGGCTGAAGTTCGGCACGGAGCCGCCCGGCTTCACCGCAGCCGACCTTGCCAAGCCCGACCTCGGCGCCGAGGACGAGGGCGCGCCGGTCTCCGAGCCGGCCGCTGCTGAGCTGACCGAAGCGCTGCAGCAGCAGCAGCCGGCTAAGCGCAAGGATGGCCGGGAGGTGATCAAGCAGTACCTGCAGGAGATGGGCTACAATGAGGTCATCACGGATGTCAAGCAGGCTCGAGTTGAGCAGCTGCTTGGCTCCCCGTCCGCTGCCGCCTCTTCCACAGCCGCATACCCGGCCGGCCCAGCCTCCGGGGACGTCAAAGACAGCGGCGGCGGCGGCAAGGGTCGGCGGACCATCGAGGAGCAACTGAGTAGCATGGGAATCAATGTCGACGATGAAGGCAGCGACGAGGAGTCTGGGAGCAGCGGCGGAGGCGGACCTACCGTCACTGAGGAGGAACAGGTGATGAAGCCGTTGCTGTGTGGCTACCAACCTATTATCACCAGAGCTGCTGAGATGATCATTTTAAAAGTGGGCTTGGGTCTTGCTATTCCTACTATTAATAAGTTCGCTGCATTTTTCTCAATCCCCAGGTAATTGCCGAGTTCGACTTCCTGGTGAACCAGCAGGAGCAGTCCGAATGGGCCATGGACGAGAAGACCCTCTCCAAGATGGCCGACTTCCGCAAAGAGCGGGTCCGCGCTCCGAAACGGTCAAGCGGCGGCGGCGGCTCCGGCGGCTTCATGGACGAGCCGGACCGGGCGGGCTCACCGCCGCCCGAGACGGAGCCCACAGGGCCCTACCCCACTCTTGACGATCCCGAAATCCGCCTGGCCGTGTCTGGCGGCGGTGGCGGCGCTGCGGGGTCCGGCGGCGGCTCCGAGGAGGAGGGCTTCCGCTCGGCTCTGGGGCTCAACCTGGGCGACCTGCAGGACATCACCGTGGCCAACGAGAGCGACGCCGGCACGACAGCCGAGTGCCGCCGCACCTGGGCGATCAAGTTCAGCCTGCGGTCGCACTTCGACTCGGTGAGGTCGCTCTTCTTCCATCCCACCGAGCCGGCGCTGGTGACGGCCTCGGAGGACTGCACCCTGAAGCTGTGGAATGTCAGCAAGGCGCCCAGCGAGCAGCCCACCAAGAAGGGCATGTCGGTGGACCTGGAGCCCATTCACACCTTCCGCGGCCACGCCGGCCCCGTCCTCTGCGCCTGCATCGCCGACCAGCTGCTGTTCTCTGGCGGCCTGGACGGCACCGTCAGAGTCTGGGGCCTCCCGCCGCTGTCCATGGACCCCTACGACCCGTTCGATGCCAGCCTGGTTGGCCCCGTGCTCACCGGCCACGAGGACGCCGTGTGGGGCCTCGCCGCCTCCAGGTAAGGAGGGTTCGGGTACGATGCAGTGGCTGTAGGAGCTCATGGGGAGTCGCATATTGAGTTATTGTCTATTACTGTCAAATCCGTCCTCAGGCCGGCCAGCGGCGCCCCCACCACGCTGTTCTCCATCGGCGCCGATCGGACGCTTCGCGCCTGGCGGCCCAGCCAGCCGGCCGAGCAGCGCCTGTTGAGCTGCCGCCAGCTGCCGCACTCGCCGACCAGCCTGGGCCTCCTGCCGGCCGACCCCGGCAAGCTGCTCGTGTCGCTGCAGTCCGGCCAGTGCCTGCTGATGGACGCCGAGACCGGCCAGGTGATCGCGCGGCTCAGCGAAGACGGCGCCGGGCCGGCCAACGCGGCCATCGCGCACCCCGCCCAGGCCGTCTGCATCGCGGCGCACGAGGACAGGCGGATCCGGTTCTACGACATGAACTCGGGCGGCCTGGCGCACAGCATGGTGGCCCACCTGGACAGCGTCACCAGCCTGGCCATCGACACCAACGGCCTGTACATGCTGTCCGGCAGCCACGACAGCTCCATCCGGCTGTGGCGCCTGGACGACCGCACCTGCATGCAGGAGATCACCGCGCATAGAAAGAAATTTGACGAGGCCATCCACGCCCTGGCGCTGCACCCGTCCAAGAGTTTCATGGCCAGCGCCGGAGCCGACGGCCTCGCTAAAGTGTTCGTCTGATGGTGATGGCGATTGACAGACCCGAGTGCGCTAGTCTAGTCCGCTGGCCCGCCAGCCTGCCTGTCTCAGCCCCGCCCACTGGGTTCCAATGTACTTCAACGCACTGCGCGGCGCCGCAGTTCCGGGCCCCTAAAATTTTAGCCACTGTTTGCATTAATTTTGCTGTTCAGCAGCCAAGCGAGTTTGTGCACCCGGCCTCCTCTCTTCCATGACTGGCCATCTGTGTGCACTTCTCCCTGCCTCTCTATGCCACAGCCTTAGCCCATGCAATCTCCAAATTTAGCTTGTGTTGCACTGAATCTGTCTTTACCGAACCTCACTTGGCTGCCTTTTTCGCAGCTTAGCTAGGGAGGGTCGGGAAGTCTTTTATTTTGTAATTCTCAATGCAAAGTTAATTTTGTGCTTGCATGGCCTGCCGGTCTGATTGATTCGAGGAGCGAGTCCGAATCTGTGAATGCGGAATCCAATTGTCAACTCTTATCGTACGAGTATGTGTATTGTCTTGCGGGTATTCGATATATTTTGACATTCAGTCAGTCATTCTGCTATTCGATCAATTATTAATTTACTGCGTTATGATTTGCTACTCGGATGTCTATTGTAGCGATTATTTACTTACTACACTACTACCACCGCTGTTACGGTAGTATATATCGGTAGTGTGCGATTTTTTGTTTTAGGTCTGCAACGACAAATAATAAATTAATTATAGAGATTAAGCAAATCATGTTAGTCCTCAGATCTGCTCTGTCTCAACTGCTGCTTGTGCTCACAGGCCCGCCCTCGCGACCCTCTGATGCGTCTGTTTTATCTGTTCAGTTTGCCTCTCACTCTCTGCTTTTTGTTTTGTCTCTCGCTTCCCTGCTTCTCTTTGCTTGCTACCAGTGCATCATCATGTTCCTTCTCCATGCCATTTGGGTCCTTCCCGATCTTCAGGCCCTCACTTGTCCCACATACAGCTCGCACGGACCCTTTGTAATCTGCGTGACCCCGTGCTGACCGCCCCGCTGTCACTCACGCTGCTCTGCTGTTTTGTCTCGCAGTGTTTTAAGCTGGCTTCAATTTCTGTTATTGCTGCTACATTGTTCATAAGGATCTCTTCTGACCGCCACTGTGCAACTACAATTTTAGCTGAGCTGTTCAGTGACACTATCTATAAATATATTACGAACGTATATTGCTATGCATATATATATATATAATTACCTTTTTATTGTTAGCATGATGCTACTACAACTTAACATTCAACACGGAACAAGTTTTTTTATAAAAACATTTCGACTTTTTAAATTCTCATAAAAGACGGTAAAAGTAACTTTCAAGGTGGATTATTCGTCACCCAAAGTATTTTATCGATTGATTTACAAATAAGTCACTGTCATCTCTTGAGGTCTGCACATCTCTTTTTAGAAATGGTAAAACAAGTTAAGAACAATAATACGGCTAGTCCAATCAAATAGCATGATGATTTGAGAATGTTAAAAGCATTTAAAAAACTTAATAGGAAGATACTGACGGAACATTATTAGCAAGTGCCAGTTCACATCATTTCTATAAAACTTACGTGAATGTATTAGCAAAAAGGTTTATAGATATATAACTGTTGTATCTTTCGGTAAATAAACGAACAGAACCTTTATCGGTATAACCAAAACGACAAATGCTCGGCAACGAGGAGGAGCGTATATTGTTGTAGTAGTATATTAGTTATCAGTGCAGTAGCAATTTAAACTCGTGGTTATGGAACAGTAGGGGTGTTTCGATTTACATTAATAGATTCGGTCATTCGGGGTGTGCAATTGGGAAGTTTCTAGAACGTTCTCTATAGAATACACCTACCCTGGAAACATATAGCGGCACCAAAATAACTGTCACTTGTTTTCAATGAGAGCTATTGAACATAAAGTTGTCATTGGTTCCACTAATACAATTAAACATAAACGCAGGCACTTTTGGGGTTCAATCAATTGGCACTCTTAAAGGCTCAATGTTCAGTACTTGACGGCGTTGCAAAATGTTGACGCATTAAACAAAATTATTTAGCCAACCAAAAAATACCATAAATTACAGTTAGTTCGCAGCAATAAAGAAAAATAAAACTGAACTGTAAACAAAAAATGTACTTTTGCATTGCAAGCAGAAAATAAATTGTCAGGGTCAATAATTAAGCCGCACCCTCTCAATGTGATGCCAACATATTTGATGAATTAGGCCTATACACAAATTCATTTAACCCAGCGGCCAGCCATGAAGTATTGAATCACTTTTCAGTTATTCAGTCTCTGTTTTTAACTGTCTCTGTCTTGAAACAATAACGTTTTTATAATTACTTTGGTATTGGTACCTGATCGTGCTAATATGTGCTAATTTGGCACAGATTCGTTAGTTGTGTTCGCTCAACAGCCTCAACTCTTTTGTCGAAATTTGCAGATGGCTTACAAAGCTTAATCGCAAGTTTTACTTTTAGCTTTGTCAGTGTTTCTAGCCTAGCTAAAAACACAACTAAAGAAACAACTACAGTCGCAGGATTACTTTTTGTCCCTTTCTTTTGATATTTGATTTTTATACATGTATTATGAATTTGCAAATAAATCTGTAATTTAAACAACTGAACAACCTAAGGCCTTTTTAAAATCATATTTTTTATATATAATGCAAATTAATAAATTATGTACATTTTAAAGCACATTAAAAATCCAACAAATTTTTCATCTTTTTTATGTGCCTTTGATATTGTATATTCTAATTTGTACATTGTATATTGTATTGTATATACAGTATATATAAGATATTGTACAATATCAAAGGCACAAAAAGATGAAAAATTTGTATAGTACAACCATATTTTTGCAGCTCTTTAACTTTGGTTTAACTTTGGTTATCATATTTTATTATAATATAACTCCGACAATTTTCTTTTTCCTGTCTTAGTGCCTTAGGGGGGGACCTAGTGCCTAAAGTTTTGAAGAACTTCAATGTCTCATCAATAAATGTATATTTTCCAATTTCGTTTTTTATGAATAATTCTTTTATAACAAAATTTGATTATTACAATGTCCTAATCCTAACTGTTATTTATATTTTAATTACAAAAAATACTTAGATATATTAAAAAATTAGGTATCTAAGGCTATTATTTTCTATTGAGAGTCAAACTTTATTAGGCTTAAACAACTAGCTAATTATAACATGGCATAAGTTAGCGTAAGTTAGTTTAGTTATTGTCAAAAATTGTTATAAAAATTAAGTCTATGAATGAATGAGGTTAAATGATCTAATTAACTGAGTTTATAATCTTTATCTAGCATCCAGCAAGGAAGAAATTGCAAAGCTACTCGTAAAAAAGTCAACTTATTTTAGACAAAATAAAAAATGTGCAAAGAAAATTGTGAAGCCACAGCCTTCTTAATAATTACTTGTACATAAAATGTGAAGCCACCCAATAAATTTATAAAAATTATCTTCATAAAAGAATAGATAGTTAGTAGCAAAAATACTGCATTAAAGTTTCATTTTGTAATTTTATACTTGTATGCTCTATAAAAATCCATATCCTTCTTACATGTATAGAAAATTTCTTAGCTTGAAATTATAATCTCTATTCTTCGCCAAATGTTCATTAAAGATCTTTCTTAGATGTGTCTGACCTATAAATTATCTAATGGTGCAGATAAACGATAATAAAATATATAATGATGAAGTTTAATAAAGAAAACTCAATATTAATTCGCTCCACCATTTTTTCTTTTTTGACTTCAGGCGCGCCACTTCACACAGGACCAGTTAGACAGTAAGTGCAAAAGCTTGTCAGATGTTGGTATGCTAATGCTAGTAAGAAAAATTAAATTTCCATCACATACCAAGATCTTTTTTCCTCAATTTCACATCAGCCTACCGCGAGTGCTTCTACCTGCACTGCAAGCAGGGCCGGGTGGGCACGGCGGAGCAGCTGCTGCTGGTCATGCGCAGTCTGGGGTTCGCGCCCCACATAGACGAGGCCAGGAAATACCTGGCGGAGGGCAAGGCCAGCACCGGTGAGCTGGACTTCCCCCAGTTCCTGGAGATTCTCCACCGGCACCGGCGGGCCGAGAATGCCGAGCGGGACATGATGGAGGCGCTGAAGCTGTACGACCCCCAGGGCCGCGGCACCGTGCCCGTCAGCGAGCTGCGCCGCGTCCTCTGCAACCAGGGAGAGCGGCTCAGCGCCAGAGAGTGTGAGTGCGGTGTGGGATCAGTGTGAGTGCGGTGTGGGATCAGTGTGAGTGCGGTGTGGGATCAGTGTGAGTGCGGTGTGGGATCAGTGTGAGTGCGGTGTGGGATCAGTGTGAGTTCAGGTGTGGGATCAGTGTGAGTGCGGTGTGGGATCAGTGTGAGTGCGGTGTGGGATCAGTGTGAGTTCAGGTGTGGGATCAGTGTGAGTGCGGTGTGGGATCAGTGTGAGTGCGGTGTGGGATCAGTGTGAGTGCGGTGTGGGATCAGTGTGAGTGCGGTGTGGGATCAGTGTGAGTGCGGTGTGGGATCAGTGTGAGTGCGGGTGTGGGATCAGTGTGAGTGCGGTGTGGGATCAGTGTGAGTGCGGTGTGGGATCAGTGTGAGTGCGGTGTGGGATCAGTGTGAGTGCGGTGTGGGATCAGTGTGAGTGCGGTGTGGGATCAGTGTGAGTGCGGTGTGGGATCAGTGTGAGTGCGGTGTGGGATCAGTGTGAGTGCGGTGTGGGATCAGTGTGAGTGCGGTGTGGGATCAGTGTGAGTGCGGTGTGGGATCAGTGTGAGTGCAGGTGTGGGATCAGTGTGAGTGCGGTGTGGGATCAGTGTGAGTGCGGTGTGGGATCAGTGTGAGTGCAGTGTGGGATCAGTGTGAGTGCGGTGTGGGATCAGTGTGAGTGCGGTGTGGGATCAGTGTGAGTGCAGGTGTGGGATCAGTGTGAGTGCAGTGTGGGATCAGTGTGAGTGCGGTGTGGGATCAGTGTGATTGCAGGTGTGGGATCAGTGTGATTGCGGTGTGGAATCAGTGTGAGTGCGGTGTGGGATCAGTGTGAGTTCAGGTGTGGGATCAGTGTGAGTGCGGTGTGGGATCAGTGTGAGTGCGGTGTGGGATCAGTGTGAGTGCGGTGTGGGATCAGTGTGAGTGCGGTGTGGGATCAGTGTGAGTGCGGTGTGGGATCAGTGTGAGTGCGGTGTGGGATCAGTGTGAGTGCGGGTGTGGGATCAGTGTGAGTGCGGTGTGGGATCAGTGTGAGTGCGGTGTGGGATCAGTGTGAGTGCGGTGTGGGATCAGTGTGAGTGCGGTGTGGGATCAGTGTGATTGCAGGTGTGGGATAAGTGTGAGTGCGGTGTGGGATCAGTGTGAGTGCGGTGTGGGATCAGTGTGAGTGCGGGTGTGGGATCAGTGTGAGTGCGGTGTGGGATCAGTGTGAGTGCGGTGTGGGATCAGTGTGAGTGCGGTGTGGGATCAGTGTGAGTGCAGGTGTGGGATCAGTGTGAGTGCGGTGTGGGATCAGTGTGAGTGCGGTGTGGGATCAGTGTGAGTGCAGTGTGGGATCAGTGTGAGTGCGGTGTGGGATCAGTGTGAGTGCGGTGTGGGATCAGTGTGAGTGCGGTGTGGGATCAGTGTGAGTGCAGGTGTGGGATCAGTGTGAGTGCGGGTGTGGGATCAGTGTGAGTGTGGTGTGGGATCAGTGTGATTGCAGGTGTGGGATAAGTGTGAGTGCGGGTGTGGGATCAGTGTGAGTGCGGTGTGGGATCAGTGTGAGTGCAGTGTGGGATCAGTGTGAGTGCGAGTGTGGGATCAGTGTGAGTGCAGTGTGGGATCAGTGTGAGTGCAGTGTGGGATCAGTGTGAGTGCAGTGTGGGATCAGTGTGAGTTCAGGTGTGGGATCAGTGTGAGTTCAGGTGTGGGATCAGTGTGAGTGCAGTGTGGGATCAGTGTGAGTGCAGTGTGGGATCAGTGTGAGTGCAGGTGTGGGATCAGTGTGAGTGCGGTGTGGGATCAGTGTGAGTGCAGGTGTGGGATCAGTGTGAGTGCAGGTGTGGGATCAGTGTGAGTGCGGTGTGGGATCAGTGTGAGTGCAGTGTGGGATAAGTGTGAGTGCAGGTGTGGGATCAGTGTGAGTGCGGTGTGGGATCAGTGTGAGTGCGGTGTGGGATCAGTGTGAGTGCAGGTGTGGGATCAGTGTGAGTGCAGGTGTGGGATCAGTGTGAGTGCAGTGTGAGATCAGTGTGAGTGCAGTGTGGGATCAGTGTGAGTTCAGGTGTGGGATCAGTGTGAGTGCGGTGTGGGATCAGTGTGAGTGCAGTGTGGGATCAGTGTGAGTGCGAGTGTGGGATCAGTGTGAGTGCGGTGTGGGATCAGTGTGAGTGCGGTGTGGGATCAGTGTGAGTGCAGTGTGGGATCAGTGTGAGTGCGGGTGTGGGATCAGTGTGAGTGCAGTGTGGGATTAATGAGGGAGGGTGTGGGAGAATCGCCCTATTTCCAAGCCAGCATCAGTTCCAGCACCGCCTCCTCCCGCCACTGCAGTCGAAGGCCTGCTCCGCGAGGCGGGGGTGGCCCAGTCGGGCTCTGTGAACTACCGCCAGGTGGTGAAGACGCTACTGACGCCCCTGCCTGACTACTGAGGCTGCCGGGTCCTGGTTGGGCCGAGAACTGTCGCTGTTGATTTTGCAGCGCCCATCTCACGCAGCCACTTCCGCGTTCTGTTTTTGCACCGAGATCACCTGAGCGAATAATTACTGTTTATAAATTTATTACTGTTTACCTGAGAATGCGGCGTTTTTGAAAGCAGCTGTGCTGACAAATTTTTTACTCGCTTTTATCAATTTCATTTTTCTGCAGACTGGTCTGAGTCTGTCTGGTATTGGTAAACCTTGATGCTATCATGAATTCATTAATCCTGTTTATCGATTTTCACTTGGAAGAATGCCTTCGCAAATCGCCTACTCGTTAATAAATAAAGTTGTCTTGGCGCCTAACGTGTTTGAATGCACTTTTAAAACTGGAACATGTCTGGCCTGAAATAAGCAGTTTTCTGTGTCTTGACTTTCTTCTCTCTACTGTGGGCGGCGCTGTTTCCCACGCCCTCTGCTTTTTATTGCCTGTTGGCCAGATTTCTGCTTGAGCAAAGAGAAGCCGCATTTCTATTGGGAAAGCTGCGCCCGCAGCCCCTGGTAACTGAGGCTATCAACACACCTTTGGCTCGTGGTTGCTTGGCGGCCCAGCTCTGAGCACACGCAAACTGTGTATTTGCGATTGTAAAGCTTAATAAATATGAAGTAAATATGAAATATTGACAGTTAAAAATATAGCTGCGAGTAGTGTTGACAGCATTGACTTCTGAGTATTGACAGCATTGACTGCTGAGTATTGACAGCATTGACTGCTGAGTATTGACAGCATTGACTATTGAGTATTGACAGCATTGACTACTGAGTTTTGACATTATTGACTGCTGAGTATTGACAGCATTGACTGCTGAGTATTGACAGTATTGACTACTGAGTATTGACAGTATTGACTGCTGAGTATTGACAGCATTGACTGCTGAGTATTGACAGTATTGACTACTGAGTATTGACAGTATTGACTGCTGAGTATTGACAGTATTGACTACTGAGTATTGACAGTATTGACTGCTGAGTATTGACAGCATTGACTGCTGAGTATTGACAGCATTGACTATTGAGTATTGACAGCATTGACTACTGAGTATTGACAGCATTGACTACTGAGTATTGACAGCATTGACTACTGAGTATTGACAGCATTGACTACTGAGTATTGACAGCATTGACTACTGAGTATTGACAGAATTGACTACTGAGTATTGACAGCATTGACTACTGAGTATTGACAGCATTGACTACTGAGTATTGACAGCATTGACTACTGAGTATTGACAGTGGACTACTGAGAGAATTAATGTGGCTCACAATGCAATCTCGAGTGTCAACTTGACCCGCATTTGTTTCGGCTAAAATATCAAGGCCATGCACCTGCTTGTCAGTCTTTGTGGAGGTGGGCGAGAGCGGCCCCCTGACTGTCCCACCGTCGGGCATGCAAATGTACACACAAGGACCAAGTATAGCAGGACGTAAAACTCAAATATCGTGTAATTTTGGAGGCCAATTTCCCGGAAAAAATTCACTGCGGAGATAGAAGAAATCATCAAACAAAAAGTTCTGCCAATGCCACTTGTGAGTATTTACGACTCACAGTCGTATTCATAACCATATAAAATGCAATCAGAGTAACCTGCTGGGTATTCAAAATTAAAGGAATGATAATCTTCACTGCCCCAGATCAAAAGCAATCACTGATTTTTGGTGATGAAAATGAGTCTTTTCCTATCTTCGCAGTGTATTTGTCCGGGAAATTGGCCTCCAAAAAATTACATGATCTTTGAGTTTTACGTCCTGTTACTACAGTGGTCCTTGTGTAAACTCTTCCTCTGGGTAAAAACTGATCAATAAATGATTCATTAGGCTGGGATAAGCTGGCTAAATATTAAGGATGAGATAAGGACAGTAGAAGGAAAAAAGGGACAGTTCAATGTTTCAGAAGCAGCGGGAACTCGCATGTGTCGAGAGGGAATCGTGCGGTATTTTTTCAAACTCCCCAACTAATTGACAGCAGTCCCAGTGCAAATCTAAGTGTTAAAGTCTCATCCTCAGATTTCTGAATTCTTTGTAAAAAAATTTTCCAAACAGCTGAGACATCCTGTGACATCTATGGAACCGACTCTGCAACCCTTTCCTAACAGCTGAGACATCCCGTGACATCCATGGAACCGACTCTGCAACCCTTTCCTAACAGCTGAGACATCCCGTGACATCCATGGAACCGACTCTGCAACCCTGCTATGCATGTAGCAGTCACCAACATGTGCTCAACATCAAAAATGACCAACCCTGCAACCCTCCAAGAACCACTCATATATCCTTTGAGAATACTCCGAGCATCCAGGAACCACCCGCCAACGCAAAGAACAACCTATCATCCCTAAGAGCCAATCTATAACACCTAATAACCACCTATAGCATCTAATAACCACCTGTAACATCTAATAACCACCTGTAACACCTAATAACCACCTGTAACACCTAATAACCACCTATAACATCTAATAACCACCTGTAACACCTAATAACCACCTGTAACATCTAATAACCACCTGTAACATCTAATAACCACCTGTAACACCTAATAACCACCTGTAACACCTAATAACCACCTGTAACATCTAATAACCACCTATAGTATCTAATAACCACCTGTAACATCTAATAACCACCTGTAACACCTAATAACCACCTATAACATCTAATAACCACCTGTAACACCTAATAACCACCTGTAACATCTAATAACCACCTATAACATCTAATAACCACCTGTAATATCTAATAACCACCTGTAACATCTAATAACCACCTATAACATCTAATAACCACCTGTAACACCTAATAACCACCTGTAGCATCTAATAACCACCTGTAACATCTAATAACCACCTGTAACATCTAATTAACATCTAATAACCACCTGTAACATCTAATAACCACCTGTAACACCTAATAACCACCTGTAACATCTAATAACCATCTATAACATCTAATAACCACCTATAGTATCTAATAACCACCTGTAACACCTAATAACCACCTATAACACCTAATAACCACCTGTAACACCTAATAACCACCTATAACACCTAATAACCACCTGTAACATCTAATAACCACCTATAACATCTAATAACCACCTGTAACACCTAATAACCACCTGTAACATCTAATAACCACCTGTAATATCTAATAACCACCTGTAACATCTAATAACCACCTATAACATCTAATAACCACCTGTAACATCTAATAACCACCTGTAATATCTAATAACCACCTGTAACCCCTAAGAACCACCTGTAACCCCTAATAACCACATGTAACCCCTAATAACCACCTGTAACATCTAATTAACATCTAAGAACCACCTGTAACCCCTAAAAACCACCTGAAACCCCTAAGAACCATCTGAAACCCCTAAGAACCACCTGAAACCCCTAAGAACCACCTGAAACCCCTAATAACCACCTGTAATCCCTAATAACCACCTGTTAGCCCAAATAACCACCTTAAACCCCTAAGAACTACTTGAAACCCCTAAGAACCACCTGAAACCCCTAAGAACCACCTGAAACCCCTAAGAACCACCTGAAACCCCTAAGAACCACCTGTAACCCCTAAAAACCACCTGAAACCCCTAAGAACCATCTGAAACCCCTAAGAACCACCTGAAACCCCTAAGAACCACCTGAAACCCCTAAGAACTACCTGTAACCCCTAATAACCACCTGTAACCCCTAATAACCACCTGTAACCCCAAATAACCACCTGTAACCCCTAATAACCACCTGTAACCCCTAAGAACCACCTGTAACCCCTAAAAACCACCTGAAACCCCTAATAACCACCTATAACACCTAATAACCACCTGTAACATCTAATAACCACCTATAACATCTAATAACCACCTGTAACACCTAATAACCACCTGTAACATCTAATAACCACCTGTAATATCTAATAACCACCTGTAACATCTAATAACCACCTATAACATCTAATAACCACCTGTAACCCCTAAGAACCACCTGTAACCCCTAATAACCACATGTAACCCCTAATAACCACCTGTAACATCTAATTAACATCTAAGAACCACCTGTAACCCCTAAAAACCACCTGAAACCCCTAAGAACCATCTGAAACCCCTAAGAACCACCTGAAACCCCTAAGAACCACCTGAAACCCCTAAGAACCACCTGTAACCCCTAATAACCACCTGTAACCCCTAATAACCACCTGTAACCCCAAATAACCACCTGTAACCCCTAATAACCACCTGTAACCCCTAAGAACCACCTGTAACCCCTAATAACCACATGTAACCCCTAATAACCACCTGTAATCCCTAATAACCACCTGTTAGCCCAAATAACCACATGTAACCCCTAAAAACCACCTGAAACCCTTAAGAACCACCTGAAACCCCTAAGAACCACCTGAAACCCCTAAGAACCACCTGAAACCCCTAAGAACCACCTGAAACCCCTAAGAACCACCTGTAACCCCTAAAAACCACCTTAAACCCCTAAGAACTACTTGAAACCCCTAAGAACCACCTGAAACCCCTAAGAACCACCTGAAACCCCTAAGAACCACCTGAAACCCCTAAGAACCACCTGTAACCCCTAAAAACCACCTGAAACCCCTAAGAACCATCTGAAACCCCTAAGAACCACCTGAAACCCCTAAGAACCACCTGAAACCCCTAAGAACCACCTGAAACAGCCAATAACTCGCCACAATCGCTGCTAGCGGATCATGATTCTGCTGCTCACGATCCCACTGCCCAGGCCATCCCAGAACATGCGGACTTCATTGTCGGAGGAGCCGGTGGAGTTGAAGACGCCGTTGGGGTTGCAGCAGAGGCAGTCGTCGTCGAACCACCAGCCGGAGCTGCTGCCGGCAGTGGAGCACGACTTCGGGCCGCCGATGTTGTCCGTGTCGCCAGTTGAGAACATTTTCCCCTTGCAGATGTCCAGGCGCGACCCGGCCGTGGCGTTCGAGGGGACGGCGGCCACCAGCGCGCCGTAGTTCATGGTGTACATGGTGGCCGCCGAGCTCACGGTGAAGTTGCTGTAGTCGAAGCGGTACAGACTGCCGGTGACCAGCTTCATCTCGATCCGCAGCAGCCGAGGCTTGGCGGCCGTCAGGTTGTGGACGGTCTCGAGACCCAGCCAGAACTCCTCGGTGTCGCCGAAGCCAGTCTGGTACTCAGACCAGCTGCGGGCGAAGTTCACCAGTCCGCGGCCCCTCTGCTGGATCACCGTGAAGCCCGCGCTGCTGTCGGGCTCCGGCGTCGGCTCTGCGGAGATTGTGCAGAGAAATGGAAGCCGATTTGCAGAGAGATGGAAGCCGATTATGCAGAGAGATGGAAGCCGATTATGCAGAGAGATGGAAGCCGATTGTGCAGAGAGATGGAAGCCGATTGTGCAGAGAGATGGAAGCCGATTGTGCAGAGAGATGGAAGCCGATTGTGCAGAGAGATGGAAGCCGATTATGCAGAGATGGAAGCCGATTGTGCAGAGAGATGGAAGCCGATTGTGCAGAGAGATGGAAGCCGATTGTGCAGAGAGATGGAAGCCGATTGTGCAGAGAGATGGAAGCCGATTGTGCAGAGAGATGGAAGCCGATTTGCAGAGAGATGGAAGCCGATTGTTCAGAGAGATGGAAGCCGATTTGCAGAGAGATGGAAGCCGATTGTGCAGAGAGATGGAAGCCGATTGTGCAGAGATGGAAGCCGATTGTGCAGAGAGATGGAAGCCGATTTGCAGAGAGATGGAAGCCGATTGTGCAGAGAGATGGAAGCCGATTGTGCAGAGAGATGGAAGCCGATTTGCAGAGAGATGGAAGCCGATTTGCAGAGAGATGGAAGCCGATTTGCAGAGAGATGGAAGCCGATTGTGCAGAGAGATGGAAGCCGATTTGCAGAAAGATGGAAGCCGATTTGCAGAGAGATGGAAGCCGATTATGCAGAGATGGAAGCCGATTGTGCAGAGAGATGGAAGCCGATTGTGCAGAGAGATGGAAGCCGATTTGCAGAGAGATGGAAGCCGATTGTGCAGAGAGATGGAAGCCGATTGTGCAGAGAGATGGAAGCCGATTGTGCAGAGAGATGGAAGCCGATTGTGCAGAGAGATGGAAGCCGATTGTGCTGAGAGATGGAAGCCGATTGTGCAGAGATGGAAGCCGATTGTGCAGAGAGATGGAAGCCGATTGTGCAGAGAGATGGAAGCCGATTGTGCAGAGAGATGGAAGCCGATTGTGCAGAGAGATGGAAGCCGATTTGCAGAGAGATGGAAGCCGATTTGCAGAGAGATGGAAGCCGATTTGCAGAGAGATGGAAGCCGATTGTGCAGAGAGATGGAAGCCGATTTGCAGAGAGATGGAAGCCGATTTGCAGAGAGATGGAAGCCGATTTGCAGAGAGATGGAAGCCGATTGTGCAGAGAGATGGAAGCCGATTGTGCAGAGATGGAAGCCGATTGTGCAGAGAGATGGAAGCCGATTGTGCAGAGAGATGGAAGCCGATTTGCAGAGAGATGGAAGCCGATTGTGCAGAGAGATGGAAGCCGATTGTGCAGAGAGATGGAAGCCGATTTGCAGAGAGATGGAAGCCGATTGTGCAGAGAGATGGAAGCCGATTGTGCAGAGAGATGGAAGCCGATTGTGCAGAGAGATGGAAGCCGATTGTGCAGAGAGATGGAAGCCGATTGTGCAGAGATGGAAGCCGATTGTGCAGAGAGATGGAAGCCGATTGTGCAGAGAGATGGAAGCCGATTTGCAGAGAGATGGAAGCCGATTGTGCAGAGAGATGGAAGCCGATTGTGCAGAGAGATGGAAGCCGATTTGCAGAGAGATGGAAGCCGATTGTGCAGAGAGATGGAAGCCGATTTGCAGAGAGATGGAAGCCGATTGTGCAGAGAGATGGAAGCCGATTGTGCAGAGAGATGGAAGCCGATTTGCAGAGAGATGGAAGCCGATTGTTCAGAGAGATGGAAGCCGATTTGCAGAGAGATGGAAGCCGATTGTGCAGAGAGATGGAAGCCGATTGTGCAGAGAGATGGAAGCCGATTTGCAGAGAGATGGAAGCCGATTGTTCAGAGAGATGGAAGCCGATTTGCAGAGAGATGGAAGCCGATTTGCAGAGAGATGGAAGCCGATTGTGCAGAGAGATGGAAGCCGATTGTGCAGAGAGATGGAAGCCGATTGTGCAGAGAGATGGAAGCCGATTGTGCAGAGAGATGGAAGCCGATTTGCAGAGAGATGGAAGCCGATTGTTCAGAGAGATGGAAGCCGATTTGCAGAGAGATGGAAGCCGATTGTGCAGAGAGATGGAAGCCGATTGTGCAGAGATGGAAGCCGATTGTGCAGAGAGATGGAAGCCGATTTGCAGAGAGATGGAAGCCGATTGTGCAGAGAGATGGAAGCCGATTGTGCAGAGAGATGGAAGCCGATTTGCAGAGAGATGGAAGCCGATTTGCAGAGAGATGGAAGCCGATTTGCAGAGAGATGGAAGCCGATTGTGCAGAGAGATGGAAGCCGATTTGCAGAGAGATGGAAGCCGATTTGCAGAGAGATGGAAGCCGATTGTGCAGAGAGATGGAAGCCGATTGTGCAGAGAGATGGAAGCCGATTTGCAGAGAGATGGAAGCCGATTGTGCAGAGAGATGGAAGCCGATTTGCAGAGAGATGGAAGCCGATTGTGCAGAGAGATGGAAGCCGATTGTGCAGAGAGATGGAAGCCGATTGTGCAGAGAGATGGAAGCCGATTGTGCAGAGAGATGGAAGCCGATTGTGCAGAGATGGAAGCCGATTGTGCAGAGAGATGGAAGCCGATTGTGCAGAGAGATGGAAGCCGATTGTGCAGAGAGATGGAAGCCGATTTGCAGAGAGATGGAAGCCGATTGTGCAGAGAGATGGAAGCCGATTTGCAGAGAGATGGAAGCCGATTGTGCAGAGAGATGGAAGCCGATTGTGCAGAGAGATGGAAGCCGATTTGCAGAGAGATGGAAGCCGATTGTTCAGAGAGATGGAAGCCGATTTGCAGAGAGATGGAAGCCGATTGTGCAGAGAGATGGAAGCCGATTGTGCAGAGAGATGGAAGCCGATTTGCAGAGAGATGGAAGCCGATTGTTCAGAGAGATGGAAGCCGATTTGCAGAGAGATGGAAGCCGATTGTGCAGAGAGATGGAAGCCGATTGTGCAGAGAGATGGAAGCCGATTGTGCAGAGAGATGGAAGCCGATTGTGCAGAGAGATGGAAGCCGATTGTGCAGAGAGATGGAAGCCGATTTGCAGAGAGATGGAAGCCGATTGTTCAGAGAGATGGAAGCCGATTTGCAGAGAGATGGAAGCCGATTGTGCAGAGAGATGGAAGCCGATTGTGCAGAGATGGAAGCCGATTGTGCAGAGAGATGGAAGCCGATTGTGCTGAGAGATGGAAGCCGATTGTGCAGAGAGATGGAAGCCGATTGTGCAGAGAGATGGAAGCCGATTTGCAGAGAGATGGAAGCCGATTTGCAGAGAGATGGAAGCCGATTTGCAGAGAGATGGAAGCCGATTGTGCAGAGAGATGGAAGCCGATTTGCAGAGAGATGGAAGCCGATTTGCAGAGAGATGGAAGCCGATTGTGCAGAGAGATGGAAGCCGATTGTGCAGAGAGATGGAAGCCGATTTGCAGAGAGATGGAAGCCGATTGTTCATAGAGATGGAAGCTGATTGTGCAGAGAGATGGAAGCCGATTTGCAGAGAGATGGAAGCCGATTATGCAGAGATGGAAGCCGATTGTGCAGAGAGATGGAAGCCGATTGTGCAGAGAGATGGAAGCCGATTGTGCAGAGAGATGGAAGCCGATTGTGCAGAGAGATGGAAGCCGATTGTGCAGAGAGATGGAAGCCGATTGTTCAGAGAGATGGAAGCCGATTTGCAGAGAGATGGAAACCGCTTTATACTTTCAGTAGTAGACCTTGTCTTTGAACTCTTGTCTCTCTACTCATGAAAACAATACGTAGCGTAAGGAAATCGGCAGATAAGATAAAAAATACACACCTGGAATGTTCCACTCCTTCCGCAGCACAGGCTGGTCGGAGGCGGGCAGCTGCTGCTCCGTTCCAGAGCTTCCGCCAGTCTTCAGCAGCAGGCAGGCGCCCTCCTGAGGCAGGTAGCGGATGGCGGTGGCGGCGGGCGTCGCGGCGGCCAGTGTGGCGCACTCGATGTCCGAGCGGGCCGGCAGGCGGCTCAGGTTGGCGAAGTTCGAACCGTCCGCGGATTCCTCCAGCTCACCGACGCTGAACCCGGTGGCTGCGGGACGGAAATTGGGGTTGCTGCCGACTCTTGGCCTTCCGGTTTATCCGGTTCCGGTTTATCCGGTTCCGGTTTATCCGGTTCCGGTTTATCCGGTTCCGGTTTATCCGGTTCCGGTTTATCCGGTTCCGGTTTATCCGGTTCCGGTTTATCCGGTTCCGGTTTATCCGGTTCCGGTTTATCCGGTTCCGGTTTATCCGGTTCCGGTTTATCCGGTTCCGGTTTATCCGGTTCCGGTTTATCCGGTTCCGGTTTATCCGGTTCCGGTTTATCCGGTTCCGGTTTATCCGGTTCCGGTTTATCCGGTTCCGGTTTATCCGGTTCCGGTTTATCCGGTTCCGGTTTATCCGGTTCCGGTTTATCCGGTTCCGGTTTATCCGGTTCCGGTTTATCCGGTTCCGGTTTATCCGGTTCCGGTTTATCCGGTTCCGGTTTATCCGGTTCCGGTTTATCCGGTTCCGGTTTATCCGGTTCCGGTTTATCCGGTTCCGGTTTATCCGGTTCCGGTTTATCCGGTTCCGGTTTATCCGGTTCCGGTTTATCCGGTTCCGGTTTATCCGGTTCCGGTTTATCCGGTTCCGGTTTATCCGGTTCCGGTTTATCCGGTTCCGGTTTATCCGGTTCCGGTTTATCCGGTTCCGGTTTATCCGGTTCCGGTTTATCCGGTTCCGGGATGCAAACAAAATGTCCTGAACGCCTCATCTGGTTCCGGTGAAGGTCCAAAAATGAGGCAATCAAGAATTCCATAGTTCAAGAACTTTGAATTCTTAGAATTCCACAAGACAGGCCTGAGGCAAGCGGGAGCCAAGATTCACCCGCAAAATAAGGCGAGCCAGCCGCCTCCTCCATTGCTAGCCGCATGACCGGTTCTGTGACCGCAGGCTCTCTTGGCAGACTGAATTCCCATTCTCTTGAAACTCTTTTGAGTGCCAGGAGGAGTCAAAGCTCATTAGCAGCACCCCTGCAACATCTTTTTCATTGGCATTCTGCTTGGACCTAATCTTTTCCTTTCCCAGCAACACGAGAGACCTGTCTGGTTTCAGTGCAGCTCCCAACTCTCACACGCACGCCCGAGACTTCATTTAGCAGAACTGCTGGCTGTTTTCAGCTTAAGCGATTCCCACTGACTGAATGAGCGATTCCCACTGACTGAATGAGCGATTCCCACTGACTGAATGAGCGATTCCCACTCCGTATACGAGCCAAGGACTACTTAATAGAGATTACTTCAGCCGTCCTTGATACGATCTACACACATGCGGAAATTAAAACTGTGCAGGAATCAGTGTGCAGGAATCAGTGGGCAGGACTCAATGTGCAGGAATCAGTGGGCAGGAATCAGTGTGCAGGAATCAGTGGGAAGGACTCAATGTGCAGGAATCAGTGTGCAGGACTCAGTGTGCAGGAATCAGTGTGCAGGAATCAGTGTGCAGGACTCAGTGTGCAGGAATCAGTGTGCAGGACTCAGTGTGCAGGAATCAGTGTGCAGGAATCAGTGGGCAGGAATCAGTGTGCAGGAATCAGTGGGCAGGAATCAGTGGGCAGGAATCAGTGTGCAGGAATCAGTGGGCAGGAATCAGTGTGCAGGAATTAGTGGGCAGGAATCAGTGTGCAGGAATTAGTGGGCAGGACTCAATGTGCAGGAATCAGTGGGCAGGAATCAGTGTGCAGGAATCAGTGGGCAGGACTCAGTGTGCAGGAATCAGTGGGCAGGAATCAGTGTGCAGGAATCAGTGGGCAGGAATCAGTGTGCAGGAATCAGTGTGCAGGACTCAGTGTGCAGGACTCAGTGTGCAGGATTCAGTGGGCAGGACTCAGTGGGCAGGACTCAGTGTGCAGGACTCAGTGGGCAGGACTCAGTGTGCAGGAATCAGTGGGCAGGAATCAGTGTGCAGGACTCAGTGTGCAGGAATCAGTGTGCAGGACTCAGTGTGCAGGAATCAGTGGGCAGGAATCAGTGTGCAGGAATCAGTGTGCAGGAATCAGTGGGCAGGAATCAGTGTGCAGGAATCAGTGGGCAGGAATCAGTGTGCAGGAATCAGTGGGCAGGAATCAGTGTGCAGGAATCAGTGGGCAGGAATCAGTGTGCAGGAATCAGTGTGCAGGATTCAGTGTGCAGGATTCAGTGTTCAGGATTCAGTGGGCAGGACTCAGTGGGCAGGACTCAGTGGGCAGGAATCAGTGTGCAGGAATCAGTGTGCAGGAATCAGTGTGCAGGAATCAGTGTGCAGGAATCAGTGTGCAGGAATCAGTGTGCAGGAATCAGTGTGCAGGAATCAGTGTGCAGGAATCAGTGTGCAGGAATCAGTGTGCAGGAATCAGTGTGCAGGAATCAGTGTGCAGGAATCAGTGTGCAGGAATCAGTGTGCAGGAATCAGTGTGCAGGAATCAGTGTGCAGGAATCAGTGTGCAGGACTCAGTGTGCAGGAATCAGTGGGCAGGACTCAGTGGGCAGGAATGACAGCCCATTACAACTCATATGAGATGGGGGTGGGGTGAGAACTCACACGAGCCTAAGTGGAGCTGCGCGGAGCCACAGGCGGCCAGCGAGAGCAGCAGAAGCTGTGCAATCATTTCTCAATCGGCTTAAAGAATTCTGACTGATTTTTCCAGAATGCCAATTGCAGCTTAAAGAATTCTGACGCACCGTTTTATTCAGAGGCTTAAGGCCAGCGCCGCACGTGGGCGTCGGCGGCAGACAATGCCTTCGGGGTTGCCTTGACAACAGAGCAACATTATCGGGAAAAACTTTTTTACTGCTTTCGACTCCCCATCTCTTGCGACTCGCTTGTCACGGAACTCTGCCTGCCTTGGCCCAGATGCCCTCTGAGCAATTTTCACAGGCTTGACTCTTTGGGGCAAGAAAAAACTTCCCCTTTAAACTTGAGCTTCTCCCGGTTGCGCTTGCGCTCTACAGCTGCTGCCTGGAGCTCCGCCCACGGCTGGCAGCCCGCGCCATTTAAAGAAATTCCCAACAGTTTCTGCCGTGCCTCATTGAGTTGCCACGCTTGAGCTGAGTTGGCCCCGGAGTCCTACAACAAGCTGTCTGTCTGTCTGTCTGTCTGTCTGTCTGTCTGTCTGTCTGTCTGTCTGTCTGTCTGTCTGTCTGTCTGTCTGTCTGTCTGTCTGTCTGTCTGTCTGTCTGTCTGTCTGTCTGTCTGTCTGTCTGTCTGTCTGTCTGTCTGTCTGTCTGTCTGTCTGTCTGTCTGTCTGTCTGTCTGTCTGTCTGTCTGTCTGTCTGTCTGTCTGTCTGTCTGTCTGTCTGTCTGTCTGTCTGTCTGTCTGTCTGTCTGTCTGTCTGTCTGTCTGTCTGTCTGTCTGTCTGTCTGTCTGTCTGTCTGTCTGTCTGTCTGTCTGTCTGTCTGTCTGTCTGTCTGTCTGTCTGTCTGTCTGTCTGTCTGTCTGTCTGTCTGTCTGTCTGTCTGTCTGTCTGTCTGTCTGTCTGTCTGTCTGTCTGTCTGTCTGTCTGTCTGTCTGTCTGTCTGTCTGTCTGTCTGTCTGTCTGTCTGTCTGTCTGTCTGTCTGTCTGTCTGTCTGTCTGTCTGTCTGTCTGTCTGTCTGTCTGTCTGTCTGTCTGTCTGTCTGTCTGTCTGTCTGTCTGTCTGTCTGTCTGTCTGTCTGTCTGTCTGTCTGTCTGTCTGTCTGTCTGTCTGTCTGTCTGTCTGTCTGTCTGTCTGTCTGTCTGTCTGTCTGTCTGTCTGTCTGTCTGTCTGTCTGTCTGTCTGTCTGTCTGTCTGTCTGTCTGTCTGTCTGTCTGTCTGTCTGTCTGTCTGTCTGTCTGTCTGTCTGTCTGTCTGTCTGTCTGTCTGTCTGTCTGTCTGTCTGTCTGTCTGTCTGTCTGTCTGTCTGTCTGTCTGTCTGTCTGTCTGTCTGTCTGTCTGTCTGTCTGTCTGTCTGTCTGTCTGTCTGTCTGTCTGTCTGTCTGTCTGTCTGTCTGTCTGTCTGTCTGTCTGTCTGTCTGTCTGTCTGTCTGTCTGTCTGTCTGTCTGTCTGTCTGTCTGTCTGTCTGTCTGTCTTAGTGTTTGTTTGTCTGTGCCAGTCTGTGTCTGTATTTCAGTTTTTGCTTAGCCAAAAGTTCAACCCAAAAAGCAGATGACCAAATTGGCTGACCGAATCCAACCTATTTTGGTATTTATTTGCTCAGTTCAGTCCCTGTGTGTCTGTTTGCCAGCGATTCATCCTACTACAAGTAGAGCCAACTGCATAACAAATGAAAAAGAGAAAAGCAGAAAAGTCTGGGGCATTCGGGACGTGACGGATTACATCGGCGGATGATTTACTTTAAATAGTTAGTTAATTGTTCTTTAATAGAGCAATAAAAGTGCTCAGTGTCTACTAGCAGGGAGTAGTGCGTGCGGGTGTGAATGTACAGGTTTGGATAGACAGATCAGTAGCAGAAGCGGATGCAGTCTGTAGCTGAGACGCGGAACCGCTGGTGGGGTTGGCCGTGTGAATTTCACCGCTTAAGTGAGTAAAAATTGCCTTAACACACTATTTTTTCAGTTTTAAAATTAAATAAGTCGGTTTTTTTCGGTTGCCTAAAACTTCTATCAGTCGTTTCTATTACTATCAGTAGGCCGGTGCGTTTTACTGCTCCCCGAAGGCGCGTTGGATGGTCGGGCCCTGCGCTTTCAGGTAGGGCGAGTGCTCCTCCATGCTGCGGTCTTTGTAGGACGCGGGAGACGGCCCGGCTGCGGTGGGAGGGGAGATGTGAGATGTGAGATTGAGATGTGATATTGAGATTGAGATGTGAGACATGGAATTGAGATGTGAGATTGAAATGCAAGATGTGTGAGTGAAATGTGAAATTGAGATTGAGATGTGAGATGTGGAATTGAGATGTGAGATTTGAGATGTGAGATGTGTGTTATGAATGTGTAATATTGAATATGTGACATTAAAGACGTGAGACATGAAATGCGAGCAATGGGGTATGAGACACAGCCTGACACCCATAGCCTGACACCCATAACCGGACAACCACAGTCTGACAATAACAGCCTGACACCCACAGCCTGACCCCCACAGCCTGACACACATAGCCTGACATCCATAGCCTGACATCCATAGCCTGACATCCATAGCCTGACATCCATAGCCTGACACCCATAGCCTGACACCCAAAGCCTGACACCCATAGCCTGACACCCACAGCCTGACACCCACAGCCTGACACCCATAGCCTCACATCCGTAGCTTCACAACCATAGCCTCACATCCATAGCCTGACATCCATAGCCTGACATCCATAGCCTGACATCCATAGCCTCACATCCATAGCCTGACACCCATAGCCTGACATCCATAGCCTCACATCCATAGCCTGACATCCATAGCCTCACATCCATAGCCTGACATCCATAGCCTGACACCCATAGCCTGACACCCATAGCCTGACACCCATAGCCTGACACCCATAGCCTGACATCCATAGCCTGACACCCACAGCCACTCACCAGCCTCAGACTGCGGCAGCTGGCTCTCCAGAATCTGGTAGGTCTTGGGCACCACATTCTTGAAGGTCGGGCCGCCGTGGCGCCAGACGTGCTCCTCGGACACCTCGCTCTGGCGCTGCTGCTGCTGCTCCGATGGCGCCGTCTGGGCAGCGTAGGCGGCCACGTTGAAGCCGCGCCTGCGAAGGGGCGCCGATGGCAAATTAATGGGCAAATTAATCGGCTTTCCTTTGTTAATCAAACCCAATCCAGCCCGGAGTCATTTGAAAGGCGCACTTTTTCACGGTAAAGTCGAGCTCGTTGCCAGCCCTCAGGATCTCCGCCTTCACCTGGCCGTGGGAGAAATCGGCGCACCAGGTCTGGCAGATCTTCACGATGACGTCACCCGGCTCCAGGCCCGACTTGTGTGCGATGCCGTTGCGAGTGATCTGCGGTTTGTGTGTAAGAGTCTAACTAAATATATCAAACAGCTTTTATACAAATAATTAACTGTTCTTTTTCAGACCAAACAGACAGACAGACAGATAGACAGACAGACAGACAGACAGACAGACAGACAGACAGACAGACAGACAGACAGACAGACAGACAGACAGACAGACAGACAGGCAGACAGACAGACAGACAGACAGACAGACAGACAGACAGACAGACAGACAGACAGACAGACAGACACACAGACAGACAGACAGACAGACAGACAGACAGACAGACAGACAGACAGACAGACAGACAGACAGACAGACAGACAGACAGACAGACTGACAGACTGACAGACAGACTGACAGACAGACAGACCCACCTTGTGCACAAACACCGGCAGTCCCATGTCGGAGCCACCCTGGACGGCGAAGCCCCAGGACTTGTCGCTGGAGTGCCGCCTCAGGTTGATGACCACGTAGCCCTGTGGGTCCATGGCGCTGCTGTGTTCTCCGGCTGCTTTGCGAGTCCCTTGTGCGATTCCTGCAGCAGTAGGTGGCTGAGGCCCGGCAGGCGAGTGCGGAGGCTGCAGCAGCAGCAGCGACATGCCGCCCTTGACTTGAACATCCCCGAGGCCGCAACCCCCATTCCCTCCAGTGTGCACGGACACCCCACAATGGGTTTTTCGTTGCTTTCAGCCTGCGCTTTTGCCTCCAGCCCCCATGCGCAAATATCGATCGCGGATTTCGGGGCGGGAGGCCCAGCCAATGATGGGCGAAGAGGCTTCGCTGGATGAACAGCCGTGGGATTCGTTGGCCGGGGTTGGGGCGGCTCGGATACCTGGCAGTGCCGGAGTGTCTGCTTCTAGGAGAGCGGGAGGCGGATGCGAGCATCTGAGGGGGGATATTGCTAAATGGCATCGGTGGCTGTTCGGGAAGATCCGCTGTAGGGGAGGCTGCAGAATGCTTGAAGGGAAAATAAAAGTAAGACAGATGGGATTTGAGAGGCGGAGGGCGGGCCCGGTTTGGCCCGAAGTCATGCAGCGCATTGCAAATTGTTGCCAAGCGTTTCTATCTGATTTGCGCAGTTGAATTTTTATTTAGAAAAAAACATGCGCGGAAATTCTACTGTCAGTAGCAGCTACGAGTATAAAACGAAGAGTTTTGGAAAAAAACACAGATTTTTTCTGTCGCATGGCTGGCAGCATTTCTGAATATTTATTGAATAATTTGTCCAACCAGAATATGCAGTTGATTATATTTTATTGATAGAGTCGGATAGAACAAGTCCAAGAGAGGCGCAAGAAAGAGAGAGTAATCAATCGGATTTGGGCTATACGAGATTGCAGTCAAGGAAATGCAGCGGCGGCCCGCGGGCGGCTCACAGCTCGTCGTGGCTGCTGGGTGCGAATTCGCCATAGTGGGTGGCCCGGTGGCCGACGAAAGTCTCCCAGTTCTTCATCACCTCGTCCTTGCTCAGAAATTTGTCCCTGTCTTCGTCGGCCGCTTCAAACAGGTGCTTGGATTCCTGGAAATTTCAAATTGAATTGAGAGAGTGAGATTCGATAGAGAAGATGAGATCCGATGAAGAAGATGAGATGAGAGAGGGTGAGACTCGGGAGAGAGGGAGTGAGACTCGGGAGAGAGGGTGAGACTCAGTAGAGAGGGTGAGACTCAGTAGAGAGGGTGAGACTCGGTAGAGAGGAGAGAGGGTGAGACTCTGGAGAGAGGGTGAGACTCGGGAAAGAGGGTGAGACTCAGGAGAGAGAGTGAGACTCGGGAGAGGGGTTGAGACTTGGTAGAGAGGGTGAGACTCGGGAGAGAGGGTGAGACTCGGGAGAGAGGGTGAGACTCGGGAGAGAGGGTGAGACTCGGGAGAGAGGTTGAGACTCGGGAGAGAGAGTGAGACTCGGTAGAGAAGGTGAGACTCGGTAGAGAGGGTGAGACTCAGTAGAGAGGGTGAGACTCGGTAGAGAGGAGAGAGGGTGAGACTCTGGAGAGAGGGTGAGACTCGGGAAAGAGTGAGACTCAGGAGAGAGAGTGAGACTCGGGAGAGGGGGTGAGACTTGGTAGAGAGGGTGAGACTCGGGAGAGAGGGTGAGAAACATGATCAGCTGCCCTCACCCTCTTGGAGTGGTCGATGTCTTCCGGCACAATCCACTTGTACACCTCATCAGCGTCCAGGGAGCCGTCCTTGTTGAGGTCCAGGTTCATCTGCAAGAGTGTGAAGGCGTCATAGATTTCTGTGGCAGAGGAGGAAGCGGCGCCGCAGCCCGGAGCAGCAGTTGCTGGAGCGCAGTGATTCTCACCTTGAAGAACTCCTCCTCCTTGACCACCCACTTGGGCAGCTTCTTGCCTTCCCGCTTCTCCTTCTCGTAGTCGGGGAAGAGCTCGCGCATGTACTCGGCCAGGTCGATCCGGCCGTCCCGGTTCACGTCGGACGCGTTCAGCGCCTCCTGCACCACCACGTCCTTCATCCGCGGCGAGTGCTCGGCGAACATGAAGTCGGCGAACTCCGCCTTGTCCAGCTTCTTGTCGGCGTTGGCGTCCGCCTTCACCCAGCGCGCCGCATCCTTTGCCATCGTCTGGGCGAAGGTGGCCTCCGTCTCTTTGTCGGCCGGCTCGTCGCCGATCACCTCGTGATGCATTGCCTTCTTCCAATCCTCCCTGCCGATGCGGGTACATAGAGGGTAGAGATGGTAGAGTGTAGAGAGGGTGAGGAGAGGGTAGAGAGGGTAGAGAGGGTAGAGAGGGTGAGGAGAGGGTAGACAAAGGGTGGAAAGGGGGCAAAGATCACAGAATAACGATCAGATTGGGCCTTCAATGTTATCTCAGCAGTCAGGGCTGAGCACTCACAGGCTGAGCGAAGAGTTCATATCCTTGGCCGAGATGGCGGCCTTGATGCTGTGGAAGCGGGACTCTGCCTGCTTCTCCCGCTCCTGGTGAGCGATTTCGGCCAGCCAGGCCTCCATCTCGTCCAGTGACAGCTTGGTATCATTGTTCTTGTCCACCTTGGCAAACAGCTCGGCCAGCTTCTTCTGCGACTCTTCTGGGGACATCTCGTCTAATCGGCGGGACTCGTCGCGGCCTGCTCGGGTATTGGAAGGGGCAGGGAGGGACTCGTCAGTAGACAGTAGGGGGACTCGTCAGTAGGGGGATCGTCAGTAGAGGGACTCGTCAGTAGGGGGACTCGTCAGTTGAGGGACTCGTCAGTTGAGGGACTCGTCAGTTGAGGGACTCGTCAGTTGAGGGACTCGTCAGTAGGGGGACTCGTCAGTTGAGGGACTCGTCAGTAGAGGGACTCGTCAGTAGAGGGACTCTGTTCAGCGCGGTAGAGGGTATCGGGACTCACCAAGGAAGGACTCAGCAGTGGCATCAACAGGACTCACCCAGGAAGAACTCAGCAGTGACATCAGGAGGACTCACCCAGGAAGGACTCGTGGTCGTAGCGCGCGTCGTGCCTCCGCTTCCGTCGCCCTCCGTCCCGATCGCCTTCGCCATCTTCGGCATCGTCTCCATCATCGTCATCGTCGTGGTGCTCGGCGTCCGACGGCGGCGCGTCGTGAACGCGAGAGTCGCGCCGCCGACCGTCGCGGCCTTCACTGTTGCCGCTGCCTTCGCCCGCCGCGGCGGCCAGGGTGGTCAGCGCGAGCAGTAGGGCCAGCAGGACTGGCAGGCGGAGCGGCAGACTGCGGGACATCCTGGTTGATTTTGCGCACTGGAATTTCCCCAAGTAGCGTTTGAACACAGAGTGGAGATGCAGGATGAGCCGGACCGTAGCGGAGTCCGTATTTAATCCTCGCTCCGAGGGGTGGCTGGGGAACCCGACGTGGCCGAGTGTCAGTGGCCGGAGAGCTGGTTCCAGCTCAGCGGATCGATTACTCATACGTGTCTCTCGGGGTCGAGGCGATTTCGGTAGCTGCTGGGTTTCTCAGCGGGGGGTGGCCTCTCTGTCTCTTCTGTTTCTATTGTTTTCCGGCAAGGAAACTAACTCTGTGCGGCTTCGCGAGCGAGCGCTGCTGCAGCACAGCGGCAGAGAAGTGGGCGATCCAGCTGGGCAGCCAAAGCTGAACAGCTGAGCTTCAAACAGAATGGGAAGCCTCTCTGCCATGTCTTAAACGGTTCGATGCTGTTTAATCAAGCCGTTTCGTCAGTAACTTTTCTCGGCAGATTTGACACGTGTTTTAAGAAACGTGTCGAGCAAGAGTTACGTGTTGAATGAAACTCTATGGACAAGCAGGGTATGGCATGTTAAAACTATTCATTTGGTGAAGGGAGGTGGCATCGTGTGGTTTCCGCAGCTCCGATTTAGAAGGGAGATGGCATCGTGTGGTTTCCGCAGCTCCGATTTAGAAGGGAGATGGCATCGTGTGGTTTCCACAGCTCCGATTTAAAAAGGGAGATGGCATCGTGTGGTTTCCGCAGCTCCGATTTAGAATGGAGATGGCATCGTGTGGTTTCCGCAGCTCCGATTTACAAGGGAGATGGCATCTTTTGGTTTCCACAGCTCTGATTTAAAAAGGGAGATGGCATCTTTTGGTTTCCACAGCTCTGATTTAAAAGGGAGATGGCATCGTGTGGTTTCCACAGCTCTGATTCAAAAAGGGAGATGGCATCTTTTGGTTTCCACAGCTCTGATTTAAAAAGGGAGATGGCATCGTGTGGTTTCCGCAGCTCCGATTTAGAAGGGAGATGGCATCGTGTGGTTTCCACAGCTCTGATTTAAAAAGGGAGATGGCATCGTGTGGTTTCCACAGCTCCGATTTAAAAAGGGAGATGGCATCGTGTGGTTTCCGCAGCTTCGAATTAGAATGGAGATGGCATCGTGTGGTTTCCGCAGCTCCGATTTAGAAGGGAGATGGCATCGTGTGGTTTCCACAGCTCCGATTTAAAAAGGGAGATGGCATCTTGTGGTTTCCACAGCTCTGATTTAAAAAGGGAGATGGCATCGTGTGGTTTCCACAGCTCTGATTTAAAAAGGGAGATGGCATCGTGTGGTTTCCGCAGCTCCGATTTAGAATGGAGATGGCATCGTGTGGTTTCCGCAGCTCCAATTTAGAAGGGAGATGGCATCTTTTGGTTTCCACAGCTCTGATTTAAAAAGGGAGATGGCATCGTGTGGTTTCCACAGCTCTGATTTAAAAAGGGAGATGGCATCGTGTGGTTTCCACAGCTCTGATTTAAAAAGGGAGATGGCATCGTGTGGTTTCCACAGCTCTGATTTAAAAAGGGAGATGGCATCGTGTGGTTTCCACAGCTCTGATTTAAAAAGGGAGATGGCATCTTTTGGTTTCCACAGCTCTGATTTAAAAAGGGAGATGGCATCGTGTGGTTTCCGCAGCTCCGATTTAGAAGGGAGATGGCATCGTGTGGTTTCCACAGCTCTGATTTAAAAAGGGAGATGGCATCGTGTGGTTTCCACAGCTCCGATTTAAAAAGGGAGATGGCATCGTGTGGTTTCCGCAGCTTCGAATTAGAATGGAGATGGCATCGTGTGGTTTCCGCAGCTCCGATTTAGAAGGGAGATGGCATCGTGTGGTTTCCACAGCTCCGATTTAAAAAGGGAGATGGCATCTTGTGGTTTCCACAGCTCTGATTTAAAAAGGGAGATGGCATCGTGTGGTTTCCACAGCTCTGATTTAAAAAGGGAGATGGCATCGTGTGGTTTCCGCAGCTCCGATTTAGAATGGAGATGGCATCGTGTGGTTTCCGCAGCTCCGATTTAGAAGGGAGATGGCATCTTTTGGTTTCCACAGCTCTGATTTAAAAAGGGAGATGGCATCGTGTGGTTTCCACAGCTCCGATTTAAAAAGGGAGATGGCATCGTGTGGTTTCCACAGCTCCGATTTAAAAAGGGAGATGGCATCGTGTGGTTTCCGCAGCTTCGAATTAGAATGGAGATGGCATCGTGTGGTTTCCGCAGCTCCGATTTAGAAGGGAGATGGCATCGTGTGGTTTCCACAGCTCCGATTTAAAAAGGGAGATGGCATCTTGTGGTTTCCACAGCTCTGATTTAAAAAGGGAGATGGCATCGTGTGGTTTCCACAGCTCTGATTTAAAAAGGGAGATGGCATCGTGTGGTTTCCGCAGCTCCGATTTAGAATGGAGATGGCATCGTGTGGTTTCCGCAGCTCCGATTTAGAAGGGAGATGGCATCTTTTGGTTTCCACAGCTCTGATTTAAAAAGGGAGATGGCATCGTGTGGTTTCCACAGCTCTGATTTAAAAAGGGAGATGGCATCGTGTGGTTTCCGCAGCTTCGAATTAGAATGGAGATGGCATCGTGTGGTTTCCGCAGCTCCGATTTAGAAGGGAGATGGCATCGTGTGGTTTCCACAGCTCTGATTTAAAAAGGGAGATGGCATCTTTTGGTTTCCACAGCTCTGATTTAAAAAGGGAGATGGCATCGTGTGGTTTCCACAGCTCCGATTTAAAAAGGGAGATGGCATCGTGTGGTTTCCGCAGCTCCGATTAAGAATGGAGATGGCATCGTGTATTTCGCAGCTCCTCCAACTTATAAATTTGGTTGTAGCCTAGTGGATAGAGGGACGGACTCACGGCTTGAAGGTCGGGGGTTCGAATCCCGATCCCACTCGGAACTATTTGTGTCCTTGAGCAAAACACATAAATCTGCATTGCTTCAGTTCACCCATCTGGAAAATGGGTGCCAGCATTAACTGAGGTAATTGAGGGTGTGTGGCGACTCCCCAGTCCTTGGACTGAACAGCCTTCAGATGCGACGCGCAATAGCTGCGGCTGAGCTGTCGGTTGCACATCGGGCCCAATTGGGGCAGGTGTAATCAGTTATTATTACTATTAATATTATCCTACTTCAGCAAAAGGCACTTTATCGCCACAACCCGTCCAATTAGACCTCAGCGACCCAATGCTGCCCGCAGCCGGTGCAGGTGCTTCATGAATTTGGGGCTGGTGCCACGACTAATGGACTGGGGCATGTCGAGCGATTCTGGTGCATAAGGGCCAATCCCCATAGTAGCTCGTACGAGTACAGCGTGTTTACTGTATTGGGCGAGGCGCACACCACCAATTACCCCCAGCTGGGTGAACTGAAGCAATTAGGTGTCTTGCTCAACGACACAACTTGTTCCGAGTGGGCCGAGTATCGAACCCTCAACCTTCCAGTTGTGAGCCCGACGCACTGACCCCTTGGCTACAACCTCCAGTAATTTCAAAACTGCAAAATAATTTGATGCAAATTTAGCTGAACTCGAGGGTCAGGTCTTATTTTGGTAAACGTTCGCAGAATAAGTGTTTTATTTAACTTGTAAATTTTCAAATGATACAATTTTATATGAAGTTTTAGTAAGCATCGCAATGAAAAATCTCAGTTGGCAGGGTGCCAATCGGGCACAGCGGGGCTCGAAGTCATTCCGGCCGGTGCACCTGCCGCAGCACGTTGTTCATGTCCATCTCCTTCCTGCGCTGGTCGAGGGCCGCCTCCACCCGGTCCGGCAGGGCGCTGTCCGTGAAGTACTCTGAGTGCGGGCAGGGATAACTGGGTGCGGGTGAAGTACTCTGAGTGCGGGCGGGGATAACTGGGTGCGGGTGAAGTACTCTGAGTGCGGGCGGGGATAACTGGGTGCGGGTGAAGTACTCTGAGTGCGGGCGGGGATAACTGGGTGCGGGTGAAGTACTCTGAGTGCGGGCGGGGATAACTGGGTGCGGGTGAAGTACTCTGAGTGCGGGCGGGGATAACTGGGTGCGAGTGAAGTACTCTGAGTGCGGGCGAGGATAACTGGGTGCGAGTGCGCTGGTTTTCTGGCGTTCGAAGTTACAAAGTACCGAATCTTACCTGCGGCGAACTCGCGAACGTTGGCTGGTTTTCGAATGAAAGCCTCCCTGTGGATTTGTGAGTAGTAAAGGGAGAATATGAATGCGATTCATCTGGTGTGGCACTGTGTTCGAATCTCAGCAGTGGTTGCGTACAAGAACCGCAACAAATTAACGAATCGGAAGTAGTAAATACATACAGACAGACAGACAGACAGACAGACAGACAGACAGACAGACAGTCAGACACACAGACAGACAGACAGACAGACAGACAGACAGACAGACAGACAGACAGACAGACAGACACACAGACAGACAGACAGACACACAGACAGACAGACAGACAGACAGACAGACAGACAGACAGACAGACAGACACACAGACAGACAGACAGACAGACACACAGACAGACAGACAGACAGACAGACAGACAGACACACAGACAGACAGACAGACAGACAGACAGACAGACAGACAGACACACAGACAGACAGACAGACAGACAGACAGACAGACAGACAGCAGAAATTCGAATTGTAATAATGTGCGAATTCTCGTTAGAAATCAGTATTTTTATTTCGTTCTCACTGTAGAAAGCCGGAGATGAGGCAGTCAATCTCCGGATGGGCTCGCAGGTAAGCCTCGTTGGCAAGGCGTTTTTTTATTTTCACTTCGTTCAGCTGGCGCTGCTGATCTTCACTAAGAGCGCCGAGGTCATCTCCGCCACCCAGGTCATAGGGCTCCATCGAGTGCGGCGGGTCGTGCCTGGGCTTAGCTGCTCTGTTTCCTGCTGACATGCTTCCTGGTTGACTGAAGCTTCTCAGGTTGAGTTGAGATCGCTACCGGTCACACTTCTGAAGAAGAAATGTCAAAATTGGTAATAACTTAATTACTCGTAATAAGTCATTTGACCGATGGAATTGATTTTCTGTTCACTAAATCTTTCTCTTGTCTTTCGGTCTATTTATCAATTTAATCTAAAGAGACATCAATCTAAAAACTGAAAATTTCACAAGTCTACTGGAGCATCTAAATTTGTTTGGAGTTTCTCTGTCGCAATGTTAAGTAATACGAGTAATTTGAATAGAAGCGTTGGCTGAATAAAATTAAGGAATTATGATCTCTAGTTAATTCTAGTTAAAAAGTCTACTATAGTTAATTCTTCACGAAGCTTTTAATGTACACGAGTGTCGGATTCATTATTGATTAGGCTAATCAACCGATTATTGTGACTTAGTTGGTCATATAGTAGGCCGAAGAAGAAATGAAGAATATGGTTATAGCATGCTAAAGTAGCAGGCGTATACCACTAATTGAACGTGTTTTTTTAATTTTAGCGACTAAAAACTGTTTATATTTTATAAAAAAATTACGAACAAAAAAAGAACTTACACAAAAGTGATAGTAAATGAATTTATATTTTGCCTTTTTACTTCACAGGAATTCTACTAGTGACTTAAATCGTGAAAACATTATGTCAAAAATCTCTTATTGACATTAGCAATTTTTTAAAGTTAAACAAATTATAAAGAATTCATGCCCTTTATTTTCTTAAAAGGTATGATAAATACGCAAAAAATGTTTAAAAAAATATATAAAAAATAAATTCTTTTATATTTACTTTTTAAAAAAAATAACAAAAAAATGAATGTAGTATCGAATCGTGTACGTCAGTCAAGCTGCAGGCGATTATTAACGCTCTGTAGTCTGTTTGTACTTTGTAGGAGAAGTCGTTCGTCACATTAAGATGTAGCATTTTAGCATTAATTAATAGAGATTCCAAAATAGAAGTTCAAATAAAATTATAATAGTTGCAGCTTGCTATCTGAAAGTAATATATTTTTTGTTTAGATAGCTTAATATTATTTATTCTTGTTCAGAAGAAGAATAGAAGACAATAATATATGATTAGTATTCAAATTGTTAGTATTGATTAACTTGATTATTCTTCTTCTTTTTTTAAATAATTAGTAGAAGCCTAATAAAATATTTATATTTACAATAGTATTTTAACACAAATGATTGAATTATGAAAATTGAAATGCAAAAATAGTCATAGGCCTAGACTAGATATACCCCATTAGAAAAAACTCTTTGATTATAGAAAAATAAAGTAAAAACTAAAGTAGTATCAATGAAATTGGGCATAATCCTAGTTTCCTACATTAAATTATTTTGAGTTAAAAAATTGACTCAATAAGTTAAAACAAGTTAGTTCATAGCAGTTTGATCAATATATATATGTTTAATATTCAACCAATATCTAACATATTTGTTATGTGTTACAAATTGGTTGAATTTGTAACACAACAAATTAATCAAATAGCATGATTCTGCATGATGACTCACCCAACCCATCACCCCTTGGTTAGCAACCCCATTATCACTATGTAAATTTTAATGTTGGTTTAATATCAATAAAAACTAATTAGCCAAAGTTATTTGCATCATTGCCCAATTGTGTCATACTCATATTTACTTGCTATAGACTGTTGTTGACTGCTATGGATTATGCCAAAAATTGATTATATAGATCTAATATAGTTTATTATAATCTTTGATTAAATACTAAGTTATAATTAAAAACAGTTTATCTTAATTTTAGCTTTGGACCAATATTTGATGGCTTATAACAGGTTCTATTTGGACTTGCTCATTTTATATCCCAATAAAACCTATTCAACCTATTGTTCTAGTGATCTAGTTATTGACTATATTTATCCTATGTTAATTTTTGCCTTATCGCCAACAAAGTTGCCTTGCTAGGAGGTTGACATTATAGAAATATCTATCACACAAAGCCAAAAACCAACCAAAGACTAGTGCAATTTAGCATTGTACCAATTACCTAAGTAAGTTTGATAAGTTGTAATGGCAGCATACATATGCAATCTCCTGCATTCTACTTGGCTAGGCCTAGGGTGACAAGTATACTAAGGTGTATACTTGACAAGGGTGTATACTAGAGAAATATTTCAAATCCCAAATGTTAGGCTCAAATCATAAGTGTACTACATATGCATTAAAGTGCCTCTTATGTTGTGGGCTCTTGATTTTTGGCTATACTTGCACAACCTCCAAAATTCTGTTGGCCATGCAACTTATTTTTAACAAAAATGTGACTTACATGTAAAAGAAGTCCAAAAGCAAAATTAACGCAACTTTGGGTAAATGACAGGAGTAACTATGACTGTCTTACAAGTATTAAGGCAAAATGCCTCGTCATCTACTTAGTACTACTTTGGTATTTATTCGGATGGGCATTTTTGCGACTTACCTTGGTTAGCCACCAAATCGGTCGGCCGGATCGGCCGACTGTTGCGAATGTATGTTCTTGGCATGTAATTATGCTAGCATTTTTTGCATGTGAAACAAATCCTAGGATCCCAGAAAAATTTGGAATCCCGATCTAGGAAAAACCAACCTCTAGCATGGATTTTGTTTAAAGATGCGTGACCATTGATTTGAGAGTACAGGTGGCACCTTGTCAGATTTCAGCTGCAGCCATGGTGGAACCAGCCAAGATAGTTCTCGCACTGAAGGCAACGCTCAATCCAAAGCAGCAGCGCGAGGCCGAGGTCTACCTGGACAGCATGAAGAAGATCATCGCCTTCTGTCCGACGCTGCTGGACATTGTCATGTGGCCGGAGGTGGACATCCCAGTGCGCCAGGCCGGCGCTGTGTACCTGAAGAACACCATCAACAGGTTCTGGCGCGAGCGAGCCCAGCCCGAGGAGCCGGGCGAGCCGCTGCAGTTCAGCCTGCACGAGCAGGACAAGGCTCGAATCCGGGCCAGCCTGGTGCAGGCCATGCTGCTGGCGCCCGAGCCGCTGCGGCAGCAGCTCAAAGTCTGCGTCACGGTGGCCGCCCAGAGCGACTTTCCCGGCCGCTGGTCGGAGGAACTGCCGGCGCAGCTTGCCGCGGCTCTGTCCGCCGACATTGAGGACCAGGTAGATTCAATATTCATTTTCACCGTGTCAGTGGGTCTTTAGGTAGCGTAGCCTGTATGGACAAGTTACCTCTACATAGAAACTCCAGCCCCAGAAGCCTCTATCCGGCTGTCGTGACTTCAATTCAGGGAAAATACCCATAGTCTAGTGGTCAACGCGGCGCTTTTACGTGCTAGCGGCCCAGACTCAATTCCAAGTGCAAGTCACATTCGGGTCTGCTCGTGCAATTAACGCCCTTGAAGGCCAACCCCCAAGGCACAGTGAAGTGTACATGCCTTACGATAAATAAAGGGCCGCTGTACACTCCTGTGTGAGTGTGTGCCTGTACATATCCTTGGGCAGTAATGCCCCTCGGTAGTGCAGGGCTTTTTATGAGTATTAGCCCTTAGAGCTATTCTACTAGTGGAAAAGTTTCTAACAGGATCTGCACGAGGGAGGATGGCCATGACAGTATCTGATTGCTTTCGCCGCAGGTACCCGGCGCCTTGTCCGCTCTGCACGCTCTGCTGAAGGTGTTCCAGTACGCCAAGCCCGACCGTCGGGTTCCGCTTGAGTCGGCGATGGCCACCCTGCTGCCGCTGCTGCACCGCCGCCTGCTGCTGGCCGTCGCTGGGGGCTTCCCGCTGGCCCAGCAGCAGTGCCTGGCGGCCAAGGCCTTTCACGCCTACACCTGCACCTCCCTGCCGCCGGCGCTGGAGGCCGACCGCGGCCTCGTCATGCAGTGGACGGAGGCGCTGGGCTCCCTGCTGCGGGCCGCTCCGCCGCCCGACTGTCCGCAGTCGGACGATCACCCGTGGTGGCGGGCGCGCAAGTGGGCGGCCAGGTCGCTGCTGAACTGGCTGGAGCGGTTCGGCTCCAGGGACACGCTTTGCAAGCGGGACCCCAGCTTTGGCGACTGGTGAGCTGCCGTCTGTGCTCGGAATCCCCAGTCCCGAATCTGAATTCGGAAATCCCTAGCTCCGAATCTGAATTCGGAAATCCCTAGCTCCGAATCTGAATTCGGAAATCCCTAGTCCCGAATCTGAATTCGGAAATCCCCAGTCCTGATTCTGCATTTGGGTTTTGTTGAACTGATCTGCTTTGTCAAGCAGCACTGATCATGCCACAATTTCCACCTGGCCGGCAGGTACGTTCGCACAGCCGCCGGCCCGGTGCTGCAGCTGGCACTGGAGTGGCTGGACCGCTTCGCCAGGCGCGAGTTCGTGCCCCAGCGCCTGCTGCACCAGCTGCTCAACTACCTGCGCGCCGGCCTGGCCTACGCGCACCTGTGGCGCCTGTTGAAGCCGCACATGCGGCAGCTGCTGGCGGCCGTCTGCTTCCCCCTGCTCTGCTTCACGGACGACGACGCCGAGCTGTGGGACGCCGATCCGGTCGAATACCTGCGCGTCCGCCGGCATGAGGGCGACTGGGAGGACGTGCCGGCTGGGGCGGACCTCGCCGCCGAGGAGCTGCTGCACGAAGCCTGCGCCAAGCGGCGCCACGTCCTCGACTGGTGCGTCGCCTTCTGCACCGACGCCGTCAACGCAACGTCGGCCGAGGCCGACTCTAACGATGCCGCGGCCAGGCAGCGGGACGGAGCGCTGCGCATCCTCGGCAGCCTGGCGGACCTGCTGGTGAGCCGGCCGGCCTACGCAGCCGGGGTTGAGAGCTTCATGACCAGCCTGGCGCTGCCCATGGCCGCCTCTCCGCGCCCGTTCCTGCGCGCCCGCGCCTGCTGCCTGCTGCGACAGTTCGCCGAGGCCCGGGGCGCTGCATTCGAGCCGGCCACGCTGTCCGGCATGGCCGATGCTGTTCGGCTGAGGCTGCTTGACGAGCCCGAGCTGCCGGTCAAGGTGAGAAATTTCCAGCTCGAGATTTTGGCATTCGATGCATCATTCTAGGAGAGATGCGATTTTATTAATTGCTCTGTGGCAAGCCTAGTCATAGGCTGACTGAAAAGCTTTTTATCACCCTGCTGTGATTGGCTGGCAGCTCCAGCTCACCTGCTGTGATTAGCTGGCAGCTCCTAGCTCACCCTGCTGTGATTAGCTGGCAGCTCCAGCTTACCCTGCTGTGATTGGCTGGCAGCTCCAGCTTACCCTGCTGTGATTGGCTGGCAGCTCCAGCTCACCCTGCTGTGATTAGCTGGCAGCTCCAGCTTACCCTGCTGTGATTGGCTGGCAGCTCTGAGCTCCAGCTCACCTTGCTGTGATTGGTTGGCAGCTCTGAGCTCTCCGGCAGAGTACAAACCCCTCCTGCGAACAAACTGGAGCGGGTCGGGTGTGTTTCATTTCTTTGGCCTTTGCTGGCTGTCTATCGAGGCCCCGACACCCCCGCTGTCCCCAGATGGAAGCCGCCCTGGCACTGGAGGCGCTGATCGACCATCAGCCCGGCGCCGACGCCGTGCTGCAGCCGCACGCGGCGCCGATCATCGGCCAACTGCTGGACGCCATGCGCCGGACAGTCAGCGAGGAGCTCAACACTGTGCTGTGCAAGGTGTTCCTGCGCCACGCCAAGCACATCGGCCCGCTGGCCACCAGCATCGTGCAGCAGCTGGGAGACGCCTTCACCCGTCTGCACGGCGAGGACGCGGACACCGCCGGCCTGGACGATGCCGTCGAGGAGGACCGGATGCTGCTGGCCATGGGGCTGCTGGACACCCTGGCCGACGTGACCGACGCTGTGCGCCGCTCGGATGCTCGGCTGCTGTCCCAGCTGGAGCCGCTGCTGATCAACATCGTCAAGTTCATCTTCGATGCCAACCTGGCGGAGTTCCACGAGCAGGCGGCGGCGCTGGCGCATCGGCTGGTGCGGAGGCGCACCTTGTCGCCGACCGTCTGGCAGCTGCTGTCCATCATTGGCGCCTACATCGCTCGCGACGGCGACTTTGTTGACACGTTTGTAGAATTCGTGGCCACCCTGCACTGCTTGGTGACGGCCAGCTCTGACGGCAGCGGCGGCGACCTCCTGGCCGAGGCGAGCCGGCCGGCCCAGCTGCTGGCCATCTGCGAGCGCATCTTGGGCGAAGACACCTCCTGTGAGGAGGCCCAAGAGGGAGCGGCCCGGCTGCTGGAGACCGCGCTGCTGCAGTTCCCGGGACGGCTGGACCAGGGATTTGTAAGCAATGTGTGGGGAATTCTTCTTGGTGTCTAGTGAGACCGTGTGGGGAATTCTTGGTCTTGTGAGACCGTGTGTGGAATTCTTGGTGTCTTGTGAGACCGTGTGTGGAATTCTTGGTGTCTTGTGAGACCGTGTGTGGAATTCTTGGTGTCTTGTGAGACCGTGTGCGGAAGGGTTTCATATCTCCGTTAGGATTGTGCTTGTCGGAGATATGAAATTTCAGAGATATGAAAGACGTGCTGTGCTGTCAAAGGTATAAAACTTAAAGATATGAAGGAATCACCCCGTGGGGAATCCTTAGTGTTCCTTGGGGAATCCTTGATATCCTTTGGGTAATGCTTTCTGTCCCTTGGGGAATCTATGATGTTCCTTGGGGGAAACCTTGATGTTTACTGGGAATCATTGATGTCCCGCTGGGGAATCCTTGGTGTCAACTGAGACCGCCCCCCCCACAGGTCCAGCGCGCCCTGACCGCGGCCGCAAAGCGCATGGAGCTGCAGGCCGCATCGGCCTCAGCCCAGTCGGCCGCCGCTTCCATCGCCAGTGAGGACGTGGCTCTCGCCTGCCTGCGTGTCTGCCTGGCCGGCCTGCTGCACTGGCCTGAACTGGCGCTCAGCCTGCTGCCCGCCGAGCAGCTCGTCGCCAGCTACGAGCGGCTGCATCGTCGGCTGGTCTGCCTGCACGACAGGCGGCTGTGCGTGCTGGCCTTCTGCTCCTTGCTGAGCCTGCGGCCCGACCTCGCCAAGCCGCTGCTGCCCGCCCTGCTGCGCCTGTTCTCCGGCCTGCGCGCCTCCTACCGGCTCAAGGCCCGGCTGGAGGCCGACGGCGACTGCAGCGACGGCGACAGCAGCGACGGCGAGGGCGAATCCGAGGAGGCGGGCGACTCCAGCAGGGTGGCAGCGGCGGCGGTGGCCGCTCCGCAGCGCGAGTTGGACAGCGACGAGGACGAGGCCTTCGAGGACCAGTCCGCGGCCGAGGCCGACCAAACTGACGCGGGACTCGGCGACGCCATTGGCAATGGCGTCGGCGACCAAGTCGATGACGGGCAGGACTCGGCGGACCCGAACGGTCTGGACAATTTGGACGATTTGGTCCGGCCGCCGTTCAGCACCCGCCTTGAGCGGCCGCTGGACGCCGCGGACGCGCTCCGGCTGGACGAATTCCTGGCCGTATCGCGCACCGTTCCGGCCGTCTGCCCGCCCGACGCTCTGGCGGCGCTGGACGCTGAGGCCGCTTCCTGCCTGAACTACGTGCTGGCCGAGGCCGAGAGCAGGCAGCGCCAGGCCGCGGCCAACTCGGCCAGTCTGCCGTGACAAGCCGACTTCGCTCTGCTGAAAGTCTGCGATGAACCCCCGCTGAATCAAGAGGCTCTCATTCTGTAAAATGTCATCCCGCATCCCTGTGTACTGGTGTACTCTCTGCTGTCATTTCTCAATCTGTCTTCGGCCGCCATTCACGCCCTCTTGAACCGCCCCCTTCACCCTTTCTCTGCGGGTCTTTCACAGCTCAAATCCGGTTCTCCATTGGCTGCTCTGCACTCGGTGCACTGTTGTCAATATTATGTATATCTGTACTTCTATTTTATGTACTTTTACTGTCTGACTGTGCAAGCTGCATTGATCGGTAAATGATTCGCTGCCCCGATAAATAACCTTATATTTTCTATGAAACCGGTTTGAAACTGACGCCTGTGCTTCAATTTTATCTATTCGAATTGGAGGCTGCTTGTAGCCTTGAGTCCTCGTTTTAATCATTATTTTGCTGCTATTGAGTAGGCTCACACTCAGACACTGGCTGGTGTTATTGAGTAGGATCACTCAGAGACACAGGCTGGTGTTATTGAGTAGGATCACTCAGAGACAGGCTGCTGTTATTGAGTAGGATCACTCAGACACAGGCTGCTGTTATTGAGTAGGCTCACACTCAGACACAGGCTGGTGTTATTGAGTAGGCTCACACTCAGAGACACAGGCTGGTGTTATTGAGTAGGCTCACACTCAGACACAGGCTGCTGTTATTGAGTAGGCTCACACTCAGAGACACAGGCTGCTGTTATTGAGTAGGCTCACACTCAGACACAGGCTGCTGTTATTGAGTAGGCTCACACTCAGAGACACAGGCTGCTGTTATTGAGTAGGCTCACACTCAGACACAGGCTGCTGTTATTGAGTAGGCTCACACTCAGAGACACAGGCTGGTGTTATTGAGTAGGATCACTCAGAGACACAGGCTGCTGTTATTGAGTAGGCTCACACTCAGAGACACAGGCTGCTGTTATTGAGTAGGCTCACACTCAGACACAGGCTGCTGTTATTGAGTAGGCTCACACTCAGACACAGGCTGCTGTTATTGAGTAGGCTCACACTCAGAGACACAGGCTGGTGTTATTGAGTAGGCTCACACTCAGAGACACAGGCTGCTGTTATTGAGTAGGCTCACACTCAGAGACACAGGCTGCTGTTATTGAGTAGGATCACTCAGAGACACAGGCTGCTGTTATTGAGTAGGCTCACACTCAGAGACACAGGCTGGTGTTATTGAGTAGGCTCACACTCAGACACAGGCTGCTGTTATTGAGTAGGCTCACACTCAGAGACACAGGCTGCTGTTATTGAGTAGGCTCACACTCAGACACAGGCTGCTGTTATTGAGTAGGCTCACACTCAGACACAGGCTGGTGTTATTGAGTAGGCTCACACTCAGACACAGGCTGCTGTTATTGAGTAGGCTCACACTCAGACACAGGCTGCTGTTATTGAGTAGGCTCACACTCAGAGACACAGGCTGGTGTTATTGAGTAGGCTCACACTCAGAGACACAGGCTGCTGTTATTGAGTAGGCTCACACTCAGAGACACAGGCTGGTGTTATTGAGTAGGCTCACACTCAGACACAGGCTGCTGTTATTGAGTAGGCTCACACTCAGAGACACAGGCTGGTGTTATTGAGTAGGCTCACACTCAGACACAGGCTGCTGTTATTGAGTAGGCTCACACTCAGAGACACAGGCTGCTGTTATTGAGTAGGCTCACACTCAGACACAGGCTGCTGTTATTGAGTAGGCTCACACTCAGACACAGGCTGCTGTTATTGAGTAGGCTCACACTCAGACACAGGCTGGTGTTATTGAGTAGGCTCACACTCAGAGACACAGGCTGGTGTTATTGAGTAGGCTCACACTCAGACACAGGCTGCTGTTATTGAGTAGGCTCACACTCAGAGACACAGGCTGCTGTTATTGAGTAGGCTCACACTCAGACACAGGCTGCTGTTATTGAGTAGGCTCACACTCAGAGACACAGGCTGCTGTTATTGAGTAGGCTCACACTCAGACACAGGCTGCTGTTATTGAGTAGGCTCACACTCAGAGACACAGGCTGGTGTTATTGAGTAGGCTCACACTCAGAGACACAGGCTGGTGTTATTGAGTAGGCTCACACTCAGACACAGGCTGGTGTTATTGAGTAGGCTCACACTCAGACACAGGCTGCTGTTATTGAGTTTTAGGCTCACACTCAAAAAAACATACGTGTAAATAGGACGAATTACAATAAAGATATGCTCCGTTTTCTCGTTGCAATTATTATTTAGACTTATCCAGGCAATGGCCACTAGAAGTTGCGGTTCATCAGGACGCTGACACTAGCGAGATGGAAATGTTCAAAGCAGGGTTTTTGGCTCAATGTTTTATCAATATATCAATATCAATCGATCTACGAAATTCAAATGCGATACTCTGTGTTTTATACTCAACATCCGTAAGGTAATTGTCATGAATAGAGTCCAGTTCAAAGTTGTGAATTTCGGACTCATTTCAACCTATTGGCTCAAAAACCCTGTTTGAATACCAGAAAAAAACTGATATATAATAAAGTTAATATTAGCGGCGAGTGAGCATAATAGTACAGCGTACACTCTACTTTAACATTGGGAATTAGCAGAGCCTACACAGTATTGAATAAACATTGGGAATTAGCAGAGCAAACACAGTATTGAATAAACATAGGGAAATAGCAGAGAGTACACAGTATTGAATAAACATTAGGAAATAGCAGAGCAAACACAGTATTGAATAAACATAGGGAAATAGCAGAGAGTACACAGTATTGAATAAACATTAGGAAATAGCAGAGCAAACACAGTATTGAATAAACATAGGGAAATAGCAGAGAGTACACAGTATTGAATAAACATTAGGAAATAGCAGAGCAAACACAGTATTGAATAAACATTGGGAATTAGCAGAGCCTACACAGTATTGAATAAACATTGGGAATTAGCAGAGCAAACACAGTATTGAATAAACATTAGGAAATAGCAGAGCAAACACAGTATTGAATAAACATTGGGAATTAGCAGAGCCTACACAGTATTGAATAAACATTGGGAAACAGCAGAGCAAACACAGTATTGAATAAACATAGGGAAATAGCAGAGAGTACACAGTATTGAATAAACATAGGGAAATAGCAGAGAGTACACAGTATTGAATAAACATTAGGAAATAGCAGAGCCTACACAGTATTGAATAAACATTAGGAAACAGCAGAGCAAACACAGTATTGAATAAACATTGGGAATTAGCAGAGCAAACACAGTATTGAATAAACATTAGGAAACAGCAGAGCAAACACAGTATTGAATAAACATTGGGAATTAGCAGAGCAAACACAGTATTGAATAAACATTAGGAAACAGCAGAGCAAACACAGTATTGAATAAACATTAGGAAACAGCAGAGCAAACACAGTATTGAATAAACATTGGGAAATAGCAGAGCCTACACAGTATTGAATAAACATTGGGAAGTAGCAGAGCAAACACAGTATTGAATAAACATTGGGAAGTAGCAGAGAGTACACAGTATTGAATAAACATTGGGAAGTAGCAGAGCAAACACAGTATTGAATAAACATTGGGAAACAGCAGAGAGTACACAGTATTGAATAAGCATTGGGAAACAGCAGAGAGTACACAGTATTGAATAAGCATTGGGAAACAGCAGAGAGTACACAGTATTGAATAAACATTGGGAAACAGCAGAGCAAACACAGTATTGAATAAACATAGGGAAATAGCAGAGAGTACACAGTATTGAATAAACATTGGGAAACAGCAGAGTACACAGTATTGAATAAACATTGGGAAACAGCAGAGAGTACACAGTATTGAATAAACATTGGGAAACAGCAGAGTACACAGTATTGAATAAACATTGGGAAACAGCAGAGCAAACACAGTATTGAATAAACATAGGGAAATAGCAGAGAGTACACAGTATTGAATAAACATTGGGAAACAGCAGAGTACACAGTATTGAATAAACATTGGGAAACAGCAGAGAGTACACAGTATTGAATAAACATTGGGAAACAGCAGAGTACACAGTATTGAATAAACATTAGGAAACAGCAGAGAGTACACAGTATTGAATAAACATTGGGAAACAGCAGAGAGTACACAGTATTGAATAAACATTGGGAATTAGCAGAGAGTACACAGTATTGAATAAACATTGGGAAACAGCAGAGAGTACACAGTATTGAATAAACATTGGGAAACAGCAGAGAGTACACAGTATTGAATAAACATTGGGAAACAGCAGAGTACACAGTATTGAATAAACATTGGGAAACAGCAGAGAGTACAATCTGCCAAATAGAACTCATATTTTATTTATTGAATTAATAACCGTCTTTTTTGAATCAGTCCGAACTGCAGTCGTGAAACGCATTGTCAAGTTAGTGATCAATTTTTATTTTTCTTGATCCAATCTTCGAAAATCCACTGAGTTTCCTCGGCAAACTCCAGTGCGAACTGTGCCATCTGGTACATAGAATCAGGACCTCCGTGATTTTTCAGTTTGGTTTTGATTTCTTCTTGGTAATCACTTGCCTTCATCTGATTGCGCCTGTGCACCATGTTGCCGTAATGCGTCCAAAGGAACAGCCAGGCTCCTTGCTTGCGCCATGTAAACGCCTCGCGTTGTGCAAGGAAACTCAAAATGTCGTCAGTAAGCTTTATGTTGGCCTTCTGTTGAAGGGACTTTCCCTTTGTGAAGAGTGTTTTGGCCAGCTGAGTTGCCTCTTCATGAGAAATTTCGCGGGCTTCTTGGCTGAACTCGGGTTTTCTTTCAAGAGGCTTTTCTTTTCCTATCCACTCCACCACGGGTTCCAGCCTGCTGGGTGTCTGAAGTACCGTCCAGTTTTCATTTGTCAATTTCAATCCATCGTTTCTGCTGGCGTGAAAATAGTTTGCTGTCGCATCTTTACCATCTACCGTTGGCAGCAGTTCAACCAATCCGTCCAAGTGCTCCTTTGCCCTCTTCAATAAGTCGATTTCAAACTGAGCGGTTTGGCTGCTGCTCTCTGCTGACTTGCTCGCAGCAGTGAGGGCCCTCCGTGACAGTTTCAGCCGCATTTCTCGCATAACGACGCCGCGGTCAACTGATCTCTTGGACTGCTCTATGCCCAAAAACTCTTCGATTTGCTTTTTCAAGTAACTGGCAAATTTTGCATCAGACTTGATTCGCTGCTTGCCCCCCTCACCCACAGCAAGGGGCAGTGACTGCAGGTAAAACCCGCTGTCTTCAGAATCAGCGCAGTTCAACATCTTTGCGCACAACTCATAAGCAGCTGTGCTGAAAGGGACTCGGAAGTCCAGCTGCTCCGGATCGTCTGTCTCGTACCGCTCCGTGGTCGGGTATTTCGGCTTACCCTTTATCAGGTAGTCGAGAATTTTTAGGAAAATGTCCTTGCAGCCGAGAGACACGAACTCCTGCAAGTTTTCAATGTTCAACTCATTTTCTTGACCCAAAATCTGCGTTAGTATCCACTCAGCCTTCACGCGCTTCTCTGGCAGCGAAGCGTTTTCATTCACGAGGTCAAGAAAATACCGTTTCGAGTCGTGAGGGACTTCAGTCTTGCGGTCAAGCAGCGACCTGCACAGATGGAAGCGGGCAAATCGCCCGTGTTCTGCGCTGAACTCAGTGGCATCTGGATTCAAAAGAGCTTTTTCGTAGACATTCTCAAATTCTTGTCGAATTCGCATCAAAGCTTTAGGTTTCAACTGAGATTTGAAGTATTTCCATTCGTCACTGCGGTCATTTATTTTATTTCTTAAGTAATTCGGTGTTTCAATTCGCCAGAAAAGGGTCTCAACTCTCTTCTTAGGTTCATTTGGTCTTGGTGAGTGGTGTAGGAACCAGAATGCGAGACTCTCGTCGGTCTTGATGCTAAAAGTCTGCCAGAACCAAGCAAGTTGAAGCTCGTCCAGATTTTTTTCATCTTTTGCAGCTGCGACCTTCGATTCAATATAGTTAATCTCCATTGGGTAAAACTTATGAGTGCAGTCTGGGTGAAGTTCCACCGCTCTGTAAAGTGTCCGCCATCCTTCCAGTGGCTTTTTGGCGAAGCAAATTTGATAGTGGCCTTTCCGAACAAGAACTTCAGCCATAACAGATATTTTTTGGCTAAATCTCGTTGCGCTTTCATCGTACAACCGCTCGATGAAATCAGCATTATCATCGCCATCAATTTTGCTTTCCAAGTTAATGATTTTAATCAATAGAAACTCCGACATCCAATTTCTCTGCCCGTCGGGCAATTCCTTCAATTTGCTTTTGGCGGCTGCAAATTTCTCTTTTGCTTCATCATGACGTTTTTCCCCTTTCAATTCTTTTGCCTCAGTAAATAGCTGATCCGCTTCCATGTAATAATTTTTGCTTGCGTCTTTCAGAGCTTCCTTCACTTCATCTGCATTGTCAGTCAATCCAAGATTACGAAATACTCTTTGACAGAGATCGAATGCCTTTTTCACAGATTCGATATCGACTTCGCCTTTCATAGAAAAGGCTTCTTTAGCCAGTCGGTAGCTAAGATGCGGACGACCTGCAGTTTTGGGATTCTGAAATTCTCCAGCCTCACTTTCATCATCATCTTCCATTCCGGAGTGAGAATCCTCTGTTTTCTGCTTTCCGTCGCGGCGAATTTCTGCCCAGATTTTTTCGGCCTCTTTCCCATTGCTTTCCTCTGCAGTGAAATTGATGAGAGCGAAGGCACAGCTGGCTAGAAAGTGGCACCTGGTGACTGGATCAGCTGGTCGAAGTCCATAAGCCAGCGCCCACAAGCGGATCTCGTACTGGTTTGGCTTCATAATAAAGCGAGTGTCTCGCCTGATTATCGCCACTGCGTTGGCTTCGCCGAACAGAGCGGAGAGATTCTTGTTTCCGGTGAGTTTATTTGCTTTTCTACATACAGCAGCAGCCTTCTGGAGAAATTTGCGACCGAAATGGCGGTAGGACAGCGCCTCCACAATCCAGCTGTGGACCAACATTCGCTCGGACTCTGCATCCTCAGTCGCTGTCTTTTGAGCTCCTTTTGAGCTTTCTTGCTTCTTTTCACTAGCCCTCCTCATAGCATCGGTCCACTTGTGATGAAGCGCGAACCACTCTTCACTCAACTCCCTCATCGGACAGCCGCGCTGCCGGCGGATCCACAGTCGCAGAGCATCAACGATAAATTTGCAATCGAGAATTTCGTCAACCGGTTGATTCACTTCAGCTGAGGTGTCACTGCCGCTGCTGCTGCCGCAGTCAATTTGCATGCCTTCGTACTGATCTTCCTCTGCGGACGCAGCTGTTTCTGAAGGACTCTCTTGACTTCTGGAACAAATTTGTTCAGCAAGTTTCAGATGTTCTTCTGCTTTTTTGTAATCGACTTTAAAGGTCGGCCGCGTGTATAAATAAGCGATGATGGTGTGATATGCTGATCTGTTGAGCGGGTCGGATTTGATTTTCTCCTCGGCAGTTTCAATATAGCCTGCGCACTTCTCCGGGCTGATAAATTCCTCGCTCAGCCACAAAAACTGGCACTGAAGCTCTGGCAGCGATTCGTCTGGAAGCAGAAAATGTTGTTTGTTTATTGTTTGTAGTTTGTAAATGCGATTTAATGCTTGCTTGCATGACCAGGATTACAGGGTTACCGCCTCCATTTTTTGGGGCGGTGCCTACATAGGGCTGGCTGTGGGATCAGTGACTGCATGGGGCTGGCTGTGGGATCAGTGACTGCATGGGGCTGGCTGTGGGATCAGTGACTGCATGGGGCTGGCTGTGGGATCAGTGACTGCATGGGGCTGGCTGTGGGATCAGTGACTACATAGGGCTGGCTGTGGGATCAGTGACTACATAGGGCTGGCTGTGGGATCAGTGACTGCATGGGGCTGGCTGTGGGATCAGTGACTGCATCGGGCTGGCTGTGGGATCAGTGACTGCATGGGGCTGACTGTGGGATCAGTGACTGCATGGGGCCGGCTGTGGGATCAGTGACTGCATGGGGCTGGCTGTGGGATCATTGACTGCATGGGGCTGGCTGTGGGATCATTGACTGCATGGGGCTGGCTGTGGGATCATTGACTGCATGGGGCTGGCTGTGGGATCAGTGACTGCATGGGGCTGGCTGTGGGATCATTGACTGCATGGGGCTGGCTGTGGGATCATTGACTGCATGGGGCTGGCTGTGGGATCAGTGACTGCATTGGGCTGGCTGTGCATGGAAGTAAAGCAGGATAAAAAAGAAAATTGAGAACTTACAGCTGAACTCATTGATGCTAACTTTGCTTTTCGTGTCGATATGGATTTCTTTCTTCTCGGTATTCTCAACATTGCTCTCTACCTTGAATGGTGTGCAGAAAGTTGAAGTTGAGAGCCTTTCAAATGTACATTGGGGCCATACATGAATAATGTGACAAGATCTAGCTCGTTCAATGTCAGTGTTGCGGATTGAATGTCTGTTTTCTGTAGTTCTAGCTCTTTTGTATAAGCTGATAGTCGACGTGTCAAATTGCATACGCCAACCAATGGGATATTTACAACGATGATTTGGCAGCTTTTAGGATGACTCATAGGGGAGTTCCCCTTTTGAGAGGCTGTGCGGAAGTTCCCTTTTTCTGAGAACAATGGAGACTGTATGCGGGTTTTTCCCTGAACCCTGAACCCTGAACCCTGAACCCTGAACAATCAGGGTATGAAAGTTCTGAATTAGTCAGCCTCCTCTTCAATTCTCTTCAGTACTCTCAAAATCACTATTGTTCTGCTCTGAATCTACACTCCTCTCTTCCCAATCTTCATCATTTAAATATTCGGCGATGGATACTACGATTTCTCCATATTCTTCTTTTAGCTCACAAATATCATCAATTTCTAGGGGGGGGGGGGGATAACTTGACTTCGGTTTTATCTGAAATGGCAATTCTCTAGAAATAGTATCAAGAGAGTCGGTCATTTTGAATATTTAGAATTTTTTTATTTAAAAAAAAAAAATTTTGCCATTTTTATGAAATTATTTCGATATTTTTTACACACTGATAATGAGTTTTACAAAATCCTGGAAAAGTTTTACACGTTGAAAATGAGTTTTACAAATAATCGATACTCATTAACATGCTTCAAGAGGGGGGGTTAAGGTTATAGAAAAACTCTCCAGAATTTTTCAGTGAGTCTGCGTCAGGAGTCAGGTGACGTTACCAAAGTCCCTATGAAAATTTTTGACCCTGAAAATGTTCGACACATCAAAAAATAACTCTTTATTTAATGATTGGAATTTAAGGTTCTTAGTGGTGGCAGTGGCAGTGGCACTACCATTTGTCAAAGTAGTTGGGTTTTTATTAATGATTGGAATTTAAGGTTTTCAAGGGTAGCTGAGATCGCTACCTAGAAAATAGGGCTATTTACAAAATCAGAATAGTTTGGAAACTGCCAGTGCCACTGCCACATCTGCCACACACCTTGGGCTGCCCAAGAGTGTGTTATGGTCAGCTTCAATATATACCAATACTACTCAGGATGATGTAGAGATCAAAAGACCTTATGAAAGACTCATTGCTAAGCAGACTGATGCGTTGGGTAAATGAACAGAGGAACATCGAATCAATGCTTTTTCTATAATCTCACCTCAAGGTTCAAGCTGTCCACATATTCCATCTATCCTGCCGACCGGACAGGAATTCTGCAGGTGCGCAAGATTAGGACTCCTAGAAAGTCAGCTCTATATAAAAATACAGCATAGGTGTGGTGTCCTGGCATGCACTCACCTACGCCTTCTTTGTGGATGTTGGCAGTCTGGTATTAAAAAGTTTCAGACGATCCGGTGGCTCGAGATGTCATCAAAACCAGCAGCCACGGTAAATGAAAAAGCTACGCTGCAGCGAGCGGGGCGCGTGGTTCCTTTTGTCTACTTTAGGGGCTGACACAGCAGAGACTCCAATGTAATGTAGTAAAGCAAGATGGCGAGAAGCACTTACGAGCGCTTCTTACGGGGGTCTTTCTTGCTTTGCTCTCGGCTGAGAACGAACAGAGGAGCGACCACTGACGGAGCATAAGTCAAGGGTTTTAAAGCTAACCGCCAACCCCCCGCCCCACACCGAAGTCAGCCGCAACCCCTAGCACACATTGCACGCGGCCTATAGCCTACAGCCGCCCACAAAGCAACACTAAACAGACGGTAATCCTCGGTGAGTCAGATGCTACATTGTTCCTTATAAACTTTCAGTTCCATGCGCCATGGACGACTTTGATTTAAGCAACGGGACAGGAAACGAAACTATAATTATTTTATTTCTGTAACAACATGGGGCGAACTCTTACAATCGCTGGACACGCATTTTATATATACTCAGCAACAGCTAAACCCCCCCAAACTCACGCTGTCACACGGCCCAAAAGTTTTGTATGCCATCGGTGACTCAGAAATGTGTGAAGGCTGCCGCCGCCAGACGCGAGCGCAAAGTGCGGCATGGGGGATTTGGGGAGGGTGTGGCGCAACTCAACCCACTGGTGGCTGCATTGCGCAATGGTAAACCATCAGAGCTACAGCTACAGCAGCAGTTTCTGCCATTTGCTACGACAACCTTTGGCGGCCCGCAGAACTGCATTCTTCAAGACGACAACGCTGCGCCACATCGAGCAGCACACGTGCAGCTGCTGAAGGAGCAGCTCGGCATTCGCACATTGAACTGGCCGTCAAAGTCTCCAGACATGAACCCCATCGAGCATGTCTGGGACTTTGTAAAGCGAAGAGTTCAGCAGGATGCCCCACAGAATGCTGAACAGTTGCGACTGGCGGTGCTGAATGTCTGGCAGCAGCTGCCCCAAGAGTTCATCAACCGGCTGGTGATCAGGATGCCACGAGCCCACGACGAGTCACGGCACTTTTGCATGCTCGTGGTTCCTACACACGATACTGAGACTAGAATTAAAGACATTGCTTAACTGTTGTGCCCGTGTGACAGCGTGAGTTGGGGGGGGGGTTAGCTGTTGCTGAGTATATTTTGGAGTTACAATAGAATTGGGGTGACGGAATTGGGGTGGCGGAATTGGGGTGGCGGCATCCAACCCCACTCCGCAGCCAATCAGACCGCCCGGGTGTACCACTGGGCTATCATACCATGCGTACGCACACTGCATAATCGAGCGGACGGCACAGCAGGACTCACCTGTCACGGCTATCTTCTGCTGGACCCTGAGCTACTAAGTGAAAATAAGCAAATCCAAGGAAATATTTCGAATCAACCAAGAATTCGAGAATCTGCTCCGTGCATTTCGACCCAACAGACTTTGTAGAGGCTTGCTGGACACAAGTCCGAGGCGAAAGAGGACAATAAAAAATTGTCCAAGCGCCACTTAAAGGCAGGAGCGATTCCGTCTTTTCCCAATGCTCAATGATTAAATTTAAACTGAAATAATTCGAAATGATTCGAATTAATAATTAGCACTGGTTTAACGCGAATAAACTCGAGCAGTTAAATCTTAATGAATAATTAAGATGATACATTGAGGAATGATTGAGTTAGTCAGAGGGAGACGAAGATAAGTCTTCCCTGAGGCTGGCCTACATCCCAAGTCCTACTCTCGGAAGCTGAGGACGCTCACTGATTGACAGTGAAGACTCGACCAAATCCTATCAAGTCTACATGGGTTTCACCTTCGAGTGAAACACCGCCCGGGGTCCTCGGTGACGTGGTCGAGTACCGTGTGCCAACTTTCAGAGATTGAGCTTCTATTTCTAGACCACAGATACTAAATACCGATATCTAGTAGCGATTGGCTGCTGATAAAAATTAGGGATTTCAGCATTAAATTCAGCATTGCGCTTTCGTGCCTACTAAAAGTAGCTTTAAAAAAGGAAATTTACAAGCGACGAGTACAGCGTGTATTTAGTATCTGTGATCTAGGCAGCGATACTCGAAACAAACCGCCGAAGAACGTTACGCTGGCAAGACTACTGCGGTCTGGCAGGGTAAGCGCAGGCATTCCGGGGGCGGAGTCAACGCGCTTTCAATGCGCGGAACGTCGCCTAATGAGGTGGATTGAAAAACGGGAGATTGAAAAGAAGACAGGAGAGAGGAAGAGGAGAAACCCCCTCCAAGCCCGTTGCATGGTGGGTTGGCTGGCCTTGCCCGATCTGTAACTCCGATTGCACTGGACCCACAACGCTCTCAGCCCTTATAAGCTAGATTTCGCTCTTCAGCCGTGCCACGTGCTCGAGGGCTTCTGCATGATTGGTCGGCTGATTTAAAGTCGGGGTAAACTTTAGTGGGGTGCAGACCGCGTGACCCTTCGCTGGGCCAAGCCGGTTTTCTGAAGTCGCATTTTGACCAATTCACTGACATGTACCCTTTGTCTTAAGCTCTTAGTCTGACCTTAAAAAAAGAACAAAATATCAATAACTAATATCAAATAACAAATAGCAACAAATGATAACAAATTGCGCAAGATGCTGACACTACATACTGTACGTCCTCACATCCTTTATATAATAGTACACATGTGGGTACGTCCCAAAACTTTCATGTACGTGTAGGTCTAGTCAATATAATGCAACTCGATTTTCTATTTGGTTCCTTCTCATAACGTGAATTTTAGCTTTATCTCTGCACATCTGTATCCAGTGCTCAATTCTAATGAGTTTTACGATCAAAATACAATTTAGAGAATAGTCATGTAACTGCATTATATCGGCGGTAAGCTAGCTGGTGGTGTTATGGTGGTGATTATTAACAGTGTGATGATTAAGGTTTAGGAGTCAAATTGAACAGAATTGTATTGAAGCTTCTTTGGGTACACTTTTATTAATGTATGTTAATATTTAAAGAAGCAAATAGGATGGATTTTTAAGAGGAACATCGATTGAGAGGACTGGCGAATCCGAGATTGGGATGACGAATCTTACTAATCCTAAACTTTCTGAAGTCAAACCTACTGTATATCTATATCTAGAATTTTTAAATAATAAATTTAATGTAATCTATAATACAACTTTTTACGAACTTTGGAAGTCTCTATACTATACTGTAATTAATTGTTTTAACGATCAAATTGAGTCCGTAGTTTATTATCCGTTTTAAATGTAAATTTTTGCTCAATTATTTAAGTCAATTTTATTATGAAACCTCGTTAAATAAAACAATAAGCTTTTACGACAATTATTATATGAGCTATATATATTAGTGGATCGACTAACACTATTCAATGTTTTATTTAGTTACATATAACAGTATTTTATCATTATTGCTCAGGATCTTGAGTTGATCCAGAAAGGTATCAAGTTAATGGACTATAGATGCGTTTGATATTGGATCTTAGATTTATGTGTATAACATTTATATTTAATTTAATATCGGTTATATTTTTAAACAATTGTACGTGTCTGTTTATATTGTGTTGAAAAGTCAATCATTATCACACAATAATATTTACATTCAAGGTAAATCTATATCCAGCCTTCTGAAGTGTATAAAATGTATAGAAAAATCGAAATTATACATTTGTCTTATGCAAAAATCAATTCAGTTAATATTATATTAAAAACACAAAAATTCAACCTAATTTATCCTGTTTAAGTTTTCAACCTCCAAACAACTGTTACTAAGTGAAGAAGGCATTTATATTAAATTTCTTATCAAAAGCTTATAAAGTGGAGCTTCATTTTGATAATATCTGAATGAGTGTGTTAATAATGACCAGCTCAAATTGTAGCCAGTGAGAACCATAAATGATAGTTGAAAGCATCCATGATGTTGATTTTTCGTTTAATTCTTAAGTCATGATGCAGATTGGCCTTAAAAGTATTAGTATTTTTTAATTTGAATTTTGTTGTATCAAGTGTTAATAAATAATTTATTAACTATCAATTTTATTAATTTACACACTATATTTTAACAAAATAATTGTGCAGCATTGCTTATTTTTGCAAATTGTGTTTTATGTTCAAGGCTGTATAATTAATGGCACTATGATGCCTTAACTTACCTGCATGCAATGGCCACAGAAGATGAGATTGAAGATGGGCCTGGAGCCGCCTACCAGGTCTTCCTCAACATGGAAGCAGTGCTTGACAACCTAAAGCTATTGGACTATGACAGGGAATATTGCAAGTAAGCAAAAAAACAGCCATATTGGAGCCAGACTGCAGTTCATATCTGAGTCCATGAGCATTTTTCAATTGAATTTAGCAGCAATTTCACTACAAGTCACCCCTGATTTTTATAAACAGGCAGCTGCACCACAAACCCATCTCGCGGCACTACTTCGCCATGGCAACCAACTCGGGCGAGCAGTTCCACGCCTTCGGCTGCCTGGCCTCCTGGCTGGTCCGGATGGGCGGCAAAGACATGGAGGAGCCGCAGGAGTACGACGACCCCAACGCCATCGTCAGCGGCATTCTGGACGCCGTGCGCAGTCTTGGGCACAGCATCGACTTTCCGCCGAGCAAGCTGAAGTCCGGCTCGGGACCGCAGGTGGTGTACGTGCTGCTCAAGCTCTCAGAGGAGGCTCTTCAGGTGAGCGTGATCTTTTATAGCGTGAAATAAATCGATAACTAAATCTATCAGATATAACAATCAACGCGTTTGATTCTGGCGCCGGGACCCCTAGTTTCGTGCGCGGTCGCATTAATTTGGGGCTTGTGTGCACGAAAAGATTTACACCCATGAGGGAGTTGAGCAATGGGCAGAATTGCCTCACCGCTCGCTAGCTGTGGGACGGTGTCGTCGAAGGCGTTGCGTCTGGGGCCTACAAACCTGCAATTAGTATTTTTAATAACACTTAATATTTTCTTGACTTACAAAAATGTAAAACGAGGTTACATTCTGCAGGGTAGCCAGCGATTCTCTCTCTAGCTAAACTATGTGCGGAGAAAAACAGCAGCTATCGCTTATTTATACACCTTAGAAGCATTGAGCCAAGCTTCGAACTTCAGACAGAAGGAACTTCCTTTCATTCAGAAATTTCATGCCTAACAGCTTTTCAGTCTTTCTGTCGGTAGATCCGGCTGCAGAGTTTCCAACCCCACCCACCCACCTGTCGCAGGTGCGCCGGTTCGTGTTCGACAAGCCGCGCTACCCGACTGACGCCGGCGAGGACCACGTCGATGTCATCGAGGACGAGTCGGAGTCGGCGGTGAAGACTCTGGACGACCAGGGCGGCGTGGCCGACGAGTTCTCCGACGACGACTTCATCGAGGATGAGGACAACGTGCCGGACGTGGACGGCCTGGCCAAGATGGCCGCCGCAGCGTCCGCGGCCGCCGGAGGCTCCCAGGGCGACGCCGTGCTGAAGCCGGAGGTGATCCTGGAGTCCAACACCGACTCCACCGAATGGATGCTGGAGGTGGAGCGGGTGCAGCCGCAGCTCAAAGTTGTTCTGCGCGCCGAGGGCAAGGACTGGCGGGTGCACCTGGACTCCATGCACCAGTATCAGAAGGCTATCGGAGACTGCTATGGACAGGTTGGTGGCCTGTCTGCCTCCGCCCCGCTCTCCCCCTCTGCTGTTCTTCTGTTCCACCGCGTCGTTTTGTCATCTTCATGGCCACATCTGACTCCATTGACTCACTGGCGCTCTTGGTCTCCTTGACCTTCACTGCCCTCCGTGCCTACCTCCCTGACTCTCCCATCACTGACACCCCAATCGCTGACTCCTCAATCGCTGACTTCTCAACCGCTGACTCCTCCATCTATGACTCCCCCATCTGTGACCCCCCATCTCTGAATCCGCAACGCTCACTCCTCGATGCCAGGTCCAGCAGCAGCTGAAGCGCATGGAGGAGGACATCGGACGCAGTCTGGAGAAGCTGGGCAGCAGAGAGAAGTATCTCAACAGCCAGGTGGAAGGCGCGCTAAGGGAGCTCCGGGCCGCGCAGGACCGCCTGGCCGAGGCCCGCGAGCGCTACAAGCAGGCCTCCGGGGCATCAACGACCGCGGCCGGCAGCTGCAGGAGATCTCCGAGGAGCTGGAGCGAGTGAAATCCGAGATGGAGGAGCGCGGAAACTCAATGACGGACGGCTCGCCGCTGATGCGAATCAAGAAGGCCCTGCAGCGGTTGAAGAACGAGCTCAAGGAGATGGACATCCGGGCCGGGGTCCTTCAGCACATCCTGCTGCAGACCAAACTGCGGGAGAAGACGCTGCGGGGTGCCATGGCAACCGAAGAGGCTGGCTACCTGTTCTGACCTGGGGTTCGGACTGCGGATCTCAGTTGGGGTGGGACAGTTCCAGCCTTTGCATATGCTGCACCAAAGTACGGTTCTTTTGGCATCTGAAAATGACTGGTAAAACTGTGTCTAAGATTTCTGTCACACAAAATACATTCCTTACAGTGTTTGCTCGTCTTTTTACAATAATATTTATTGCGGCTTAAGTCTGCGGCTTTGTCAGTCGCATTAAAAAGCTAATTAAAATTTTGCAGCTTGTTTATTTTCAAGCTGCATGCATAAGTTGCCGTCAAATGCACTTTAAGTTCCTGTCAGGATGTCATGCTTGAAGAAGACTGCAGAAAATTCGTCTCAGCCAAAGAAGTTCCAAACTTTTGCTAGAGCAAAGGGATAATCTTCTCTGCATGATTTCAATATTCAGGCGGCACTGTACATATTCCAATGGCAGCTAAAATAGCTTTCATGTGCATGTGGCCTGCGCGCTGTGTCAACTTTACGCTTGAGGGGCGCAGCTTAACAGTGTCTTTAGTGTCAAGTTCGAGGTACGCACAAATGAAATATTCGACGCAAGTTGAGACACTTTCACATTTTGCCATGAAGAAGTTGAGCCCCGAAAAGCTTAGAGAAGGCAGTGTACAGCATGACTGAACTGAGAGTCGTGAATGATAGCCGGCCTTGTTTACACCGCCAACAATTGTTGGCCATCAATGCAAATCACACCAATGGTGTACATGGTGAACCAGCCGTGACGAAAAAGTATGTACATGTACAAGCCATGTGATCGCTTAAAATAGGTCTCATTGATGGCGGCGTATGAGTAAACGAGCCTTGACTCC